>CCAG010008527.1:0-15622 GCA_001077435.1 Glossina morsitans morsitans
CTGTTTGTATATAATACCGGATCTGATAACTACTATGGCGCAAGAATCGTCGGTTACTTTTTCTTAGTTGTACAATTGTGGTTTGCTTGTTCTTTTTTTTTTTTAACAAACAATTCTGAATTGCATTTATATTAATTTTTTATTTTGATAAGTTTTATTAATAATTTAAACGTTGAAAACTCATTTCTTTCTTTCTAAGGAAATAAAAAATAAAAACAAAAAAAAATCACAAATTAATGAAAAGCGATTAAAGTGAAAATATTTTCAATGCCAATTGAATTTACTTTACAAGTATATAAAGCGTAAAGTATTTTTATTTATAAATTGCACATTAATTAATTATTATTGTATTGTTTTTGATTATAATTTAATCCACAGCATACAGGGATTTTAAAGTAGTAAAAAATGAATATTTTATTCATAATTTAGTATTTTATGAAAAACTACACACAAATAATACGAACAACAACAAAAAAAAAAAAATAAATAAAAAGAAAAAAAAGGAGTTAAAAATTCAATAGAGAAATACATAAATGCCTCTTAACTATGGTTTCTTTTGTGTAGTTTTTTTGTTATTCCGTAGGTTGCATCCTCTACAAAAATTTTTGTTTTATCAAAAAAAAAAAAGGAAAAAATCAAAAATAAAAATAAGAAAGTTCGCCTTAAGGCGACGCGAAGATATTCACTACCTGGTACGTCTGTTTGAGAATTAAGACAATTTTACCGTTTGTTGAAAGGCTTTAGTAAATATTTGCGCAAAAAACGTGCCATTGATTTCTTTGCCGTAAACGTCGAAATTTGTGAGATGGAAATCCTTGAAATTTTCAAAAAATTGTCACGATCTTTCTCCACACTTAGTTCGAACATTCGAATTTCAATTAGGAAAATTAGATAAATCAAATTTCAGGTTTTGTCGAAAATTCTGTCATTTCAGGAAAACAAACAAACAAAATGACGGATATATATTGTATGATAAACGGATTCTAACACGTAATGCTTCTCAAGAAGTAAGGAAATCATGTTTCAATTTCTCTTCGCCTTTCCTTCGCTTACTACAAATGGAATGATAAAATTCATATTTTCTTATCCTAACGGATGGTGGATATAAAAAAAAAAAAAAAAATGAATAAAATAAAATAAAAAAACGAAAATTGGAGAAAAAATCAACACTTACTCATATATACCTACATTTTATAAAAAAAAAAAAAATAAATAAATAAATAAATAATTTTACAAAGCCTTTTAAAAATTATGCATTAAAAATCGCTTTAATCATAAAAATGAATGAAACAAAAACCAAATGTCTATACGAAAATGCAATAATTACTGAATAAAAGCTAATAAATATAATAAGAATGACAAAAGAAAAAAACACATTAACGTACACCCAAAGTTATTTAAAATAATCAAAGATATTTATTAAACAATACAAACAAGCACACAACATACCTACACATAATAAAAAAACAAAAAAAATAATAAATAAATAAATAAAAATAAAAATTTATATAATAAAAAAATTATATAATAAAAAATTATGGTGTCTTTAGACTAAATTTATTTTACAAAAAAAAAAAACAAGAAGAAGAAAGCGAAAACAACAGAAGACTTAATCACAAACAAATATTAATTAATTATTGAATGAATTTTTAATATTATTACACACAAACAACACACTTATATATTGAAATTGAAAAATTATTAAACTAAAAAATTCAAACAATTTTTTTAATAGTTTTTAAAACTACAATACTACAACAGCCAAAAAGGAAAAGAAAAAAAAAGACAAACTATGACAATGGAATTGTATACGTTAATAAGTGTATGCATGTGTATGCATAAGTTAGAGATAAATTGTGAGAGCATATTTTTAAAACAAGCATTAAAAATCCCGTCATGTTACATGTTAGTACATGGCATGACACGCCTAGACGTTATGGTAATGCATTCGTAACAAATACTTGGGAACATCAGAGAAACGTACATCAGGTCCAATCGCAGACGCTTTTGCTATAAGCGTTACAAACAACGCAAACACTTTGCCAAATGTCAAATCTTAATAAAATTTATTTTGTAGAATACCGAAAGTAAAATATTTTGAAAGTCACCATTGACTTGATCGGCGGACCCCTCTCTCTCTCTCTGTCTGTCTTTCCCTCTCTCATGTCTAGCAGAAAAGTAGAGATATGTGGATGCTAAATTTACTTACTAAAGTTGGTCTTGCTTTATCCTAAAATCGGCGATTGTTGGGCATTTGGGGTTGAGAAAGGTCAGCAGAGCAATCGGAGTCCTTTTGAATCCCAAACGCGGCAAAAAACGGAGCGTTCATCGGTAACTACATTAGATTCAATTTTTTTTTCGATTTTCCTTTTCGAAAGGACGGAGGCAGTGAAAAACCCACCACCTATGGCTTATAATTGAAAACCTTCCAGTTTTTCCCAGTTGAGCAAGTAAGGGTTTGCCAAATGAAACAAATATAATAAGAACATTGTATTCCGTGATCGAGTCTTTTATACCCATCACAAAGATTTTGATAGAAGAACGAAATTTTAGTATTTTATTATATTTCGTAGGCGTGGCCGATTAATTCTACATAAATGCTAGTTTTTGCCGCTATATCTATTGTAGTTTATACGCGACGAGCAAAGAAACGACGTTTTTTTTTTTACTTTTGAGAATAGTGGTAGTCTTAGGTGGTCGTATCCTTTGATTGATTTGGTTCACTTTCATTGCCAACGTGCTTGCAAGACCTTCCTATGTTTGTGACAAATTTGAAGTCGATTGGAGAATTCTTCCGACAAGGAAAATGTTATTCTCAAACGTTACCCAGACAGACAGACAAAGGGACATGCTTAAATCGCCTTAAGAATTTGATACTAATCAAGAATATATATATGTTAGGGAGTCTCTGCTGCATTCGGCGAGGCCAGTATAATAGACTTTTTATTCTGCTTTAGATTGTGGAGCAAAACATTTCCTAAACTTCGCCTTTTTTCAAGTTTTGCGCTTTTGTCCTTTGTACGCTTGACTAGAAATTTAATTTAATATTCGTTGACTATATTTACAGTTACTTGCGCCGACGGTTAAGGCCTAAAAGATGAACTAGTTCATAATGGTAAAATAAATTCGACTTTTCATGAGAATTCTCTTCTCTTAAGAGATTCAGAGAAGATAGAGGGTTTGAAAAATGGACTCGGCGAATTTATAAGTCGTGTTGTCAGCATATGACATTTATTTTCTTTATAAAGTACTAAAAATTAAATTTTATTGCGGTATAAAAAAGATCTCTTATAAGAATAGTTGTACGTGAAGATGTCTAAAATGTGATCCTATTCCATACAAACTTTACGCACTCACGCATATGCCAAAATAGTGTTTTTCACTGAATTTGATCGAGAAACATTACAAATAGCAAAAAGTTTTCATATGTGAAACGACTTTTTCGAGGCAGGACATTTTATGACGCTGAAATGATATGAGTGAAATTATTTCTTAGTCATTAGTCCACTTCGTGATAACAATTTGAAAATAAATGTTATCAAAAAATCTGGAAAATTTGCGGTTTGAATACAAAAATACATGAGTAGAAATCAGGTGGACATACGGACAGACATGCAGGCGCTCAGATATGTTTAGTTACAGGCGATTTAAAACCAGCTTCTGTATCGGCTGGTACGAAAAAGGTGACTCCATCTCAAGTCCTTCCGAGTATTGCTTATGTCCGCACATATTTGATTGATATAATCTTACAAACCAGTAGTATATAGCATAGAAAAGTATTTGCGCTCAAAGCTTTGTTTTTAATAGGGAATGGAGATCTTTGGTGCAAAAAAAAAAAAAATCAAACCATAACGTGTACAAGTTCTCCACCCCGAGTCAGATCATTCAGTACGTTAATGCTAAGTTCGCCTTTTTACTCAGACCCTCTTGTTTCCATACTGCATACTATTTACTAGTCAGTAAACGGGTGATGAACTTGTTTGAAAGGATATGCTCTACAAACTTAAGAAGAACGTATGAATGCTTACCCACCATAAAGGGGTACAAAAATATAAAAAAAATAAAAAATAAAAAAAATTAAGAAAATAAAAAAAAGAAAGGAAAATGGTTTCAAAGTGATTTAAAAATTGTTCTATCATCGAAGTCTCTTGCGTCAACCATATAAATAAAACATTTCAAACTCTTATAAACTTTAGAAGATTTCGTTGACAAAGTCTTTCTCAGTTCGATAAAATGAAAAATGAAGTTAAATTAAATTTGAAATCTTTTTTTTATTCTTCCGAAACCTAAGGAATATGATGAACCAGAACACAATTTATTTAAAATAGGAAATTATTATGAAAAAAATTTTATATAAAATTCTCGATTGCATTTATAATTAAATTGAGAAAAAAAAAGTGAAAAATATATAAAATCCAGTACCTTATGATTATTATTATATTACTTTTTCTTTTTTAATTATTAATAAAAGTTTTAAAGATCACATTTTTTGTATTTAAAAAATGAAAATGCAAATTGTAACCTCATATAAGTGTTTTAAAGATAATTTATATTTTTTAAATATTTTAACGCAAACACATTCCTAGATAATAAATATTTTTATGTAATACAATTAAATTAAATTTCCATTGGTTTTTGTTTTTTTGTTTTTTTTTTGGTCGATATTTTATTCTAATTGAATTAAATCATTTTTTGGCTATTAATGTTAGCATTACGTAAAAAGAATTCATTCCTTTTTAAAGTTCTTGTACTCAAAAACTATAATTAATGGGCATACATTGAAAGCAAAAAATAAATAAAAAACAAAAATAAAATTAAGAAGCATTTTATGTGGTGTTGTAACGCACTCTACTCTTTTTTGTTTTTTTTCTGTTTTTTTTAGAAAACGAATTTTAAAACATAAAAGAAAATGAAAATAAATTATATAAAAAGCATAGAAAACGGGGAAAAAATGAAAAAAACAAGAAATATTTTAATAAAATAAAAATTAAAATGCAAAATGGAAGAAAATTGAACAAAAAAAATTTTAAAAAGCAATTAAAGCGCTTTGGCGTAAGACGAAATTCTTTGTTTTTTTTTTATCTTAAATTTTTCTCAAATAAAGTATAAAAACTTAAGATGAAATTAAATTAAAAATGAATTTTAATTAATTAAAAAAAAAAAAAAAAAAAACGAAAGGAAAACATTTTATAAAAATTTTAAAAATTAATAAAACAGAAAAGTTGATTTTTCATATTCGCATATTTTCTTAAAAAGAATTTTAAAACTTCATTAAGACCAATCAATCAATCAACAATCGATTCATAATAAAATTTTGTAAAATTTAAGAAAAAATGTATTTTAAATTAATATATAAAAAAAAAAAAAAACAATATGAAAGTAAAACACATTATTCATATAAGTTATAATATACTTATATACATAATATAAAAAAAGGAAATTAATAATAATAATAACGATAATAACGAGAACAACAACAACAACAACAACAACAACAATATGGAACCAAAATCAAACGCTTCCCACTTATAAACGATAATACTAAAAACCAAAAAACAAAAAAAAAATATTTTAAACCAGCAAAAATTATACATAAAATTTTAAAAGCACACTACTTAACATTCATACATATAATTACACAGGCACACACACATACATATACATCTATATTATATATATCTATAGCTGAACACTATGGTTTTACATTTTTCTTCACACTTTCACAACCAATTTATTGTTTATGAACGTGCGCTATTTAATTATCATTACAACGAAGTTTCACTGACAAAACGAATACAATCGCGGCTTTCAATCCTGATCGCGTCTTGCCAATTTGAAATAGAGTGATGATGAGATTAACTTCATGATAATCAAAAAGGAGAGATTCATCACATTTATTATATTAACCATGATTATCAAGCTCCTGCTTTACTGCTGACAATGCGTTAAAAAGTTTTCATATATTTCCTCAAGGATATCGTCGTTCTTTCAAAACACCATTTACTGGAAGAAAGCCCCAGCGATTCTAAATACTTGAATGAAGAAAGAAACGCTTTAACCAAACTAAGCGAAGTGAAGAAAAGAGAAAACCCAGAATTAAGTCAAAGGAATAATTGCTCATGCCATGTTAAAAGTCCTAACAATGTTTAAAACCCTACAAATTTTCAAGAAATCGCGACCATTCTTTACTTTCCCTTTAAACTCAATAAATGTGGGTTCTTTGAAACTCATGTAAAGCGTAACGAAGGGGCTCGTTCCTTGTTCCGAAGTGAAGGTTCACTCTAAAAGTGAGTCTTAAAAGTCCTATATACTCATATTTTATGACCTTGACGAATCTGCAGGCAAAAAATGCTAGGAAGTGCACCTTCAGAATAAATATTTTGATTACCTTTATAAGTGGATCTCAATGATGATTGTAATCCAACCAACTTAGAAAATTAAGAAACTCGTAGGGATTGAACGACAAACGTGGAAGCAAAGCTAGTAACAATTTCGCCTCTTTATAGTTTTACTAGGTTTTCAGTAAGCATTTCACATTAGACGATTCCGTTTTAATCTTTTTTCTTTTTAAGAAATATTCGACTTTATTTGATTATTATTTATATTTCATTTTAAAAAAAGTCTTGTTTAAATAATATATTGAAACACCAACAATGCGAGGATTATTAAGAAAAATATATATATTAGTGGAAAAGGCTTTTGCAAAGTTGAAAAGAAAAGAATTTTTAATTATTAATCCAACAAGGACAACATAATACGAATTTTAGTGCCTTTCTTTGCCAGCAACTGAATGCAATCGTTGCAGTCTGTTAAAGGCAGAGCGCAATAATGGCTTTCAAGACTAGTCGGTGTAAATACATGTTTATATAATTGCATAGATATCTTAATATCCGAGCGAGATCCTTTCAAGGCAACGAATTGCACCATCAATGACGATCTAGGTTCAGTTTTCAAAACTAATTGATACGAAAAAGAAATTACGTTTGCTGGATCGGTGTCGTTCTGATTATTAAGTCTGGCTCTTATTATCCATAATTCATTAAAAGCATGAAAATCTGTCGTTGTATAAAAAAGCTGATGATTATTACAATAACACATTAATTGCAAGTCCACGCAAAGTGTTCTTTCGCTGTTCAACGAATACATTAAACTCTGGAATATGCGTTCGATTTCATCATGTTTTGAGTCATAATCAACTTCTATTGTTTCTAAGGTAGCGGCAATTTCTTCAGGAGTTTTACTTAAAAACTCACAGTTGCGTTCATGATCGGACGCTTCCTTACGTTCCCCAAACCATTTACATCCTATGCGAGAATATTTGCAAGCTACGGGACTATCCTGACATTCGTGACGCTCATGATGATCTAACGAACCATGAGGAAATTTCTCGTTGCAAAATCGGCAGTTACTCGGTAGTTCGGATATTGCAAGTTCAGCTGCAATATTTCGGACTGGTATGGATATGTCTTTCTGACAAATGGGGCATTTAGGAGTTTCCTCACATAATTGTGCATCGGTCAAAAGATGCGCAAGACATGATGCGCATATTAAATGGCCCGTCTGGCACAGATACAATGTCGTCCTGCGTAAAGCCAAACAAATCTTACAACGCAATATATCCCGCAAATTGTTCTCAAATATCTCGCTGGCCGTAACACCTGCTGCACACGCGGGCACGCTTGGCTGCATTCCGGTCGCAACACTTTGTAATGAGCTGGTTGCAGACTCCTCAACGCGCTCTTGCTGTTCTCCTTGTTGTCGATCAATATTCAAGGAATCTTCGCTACGTTCAGAGTTCTCGGTGTTCGACGATGACATTGCGATCCTTTTTCTATTCATACGTTTTCACATATACAAGAGAAAATTGCAAATTCATTTAAAAATCATATGAAGTTTTTCTTCTTCTTTTCACTTTTACCTAAGTTCCTAACTTGAATAATCCAACAACAAATCGAACAGCCAATATATGTAGACAAACAAACTTCTCAATATCGAAAAGAAACACAAACGGACTCAAAAAAACTTTTAAAACTCGTGGTTGACTTTCAAATTATTTTGACAGACTACTCTATGATTGCGCGAACGTTCGAAAATCACCGTTTAAATGACAATGACCTTTTTTCACTGAGCAAAGTCGAATAACCGAGAAGAGATGTAAAACTTCTGCTTGACGGGTTGATTATAATAGTAGTATGATTTTTGTTATTCGGAATTGGGATCGTCGGAATTTGGATGGAATTTGAATGCGTTGATTATTTTATTATGCAACTCAGTAGTCTTTATACACCACATACAGGATGTTTATCGAATTCCTCACATATTAGTAATGCGTAGGAAATGCTTTGATATGTTTCCGATTCGATTCTATTTCTTTGTAGTGTAAAAATATCTAATCAAGAATTGCAGAGTTCGATAGATTTAAACTTTTAATGGTCCTTCGGGTGGTCATTGGGGGGGTTGAACGTGAAGCAAAAGCGCCGAAACGAAATTCTCAAACCAGTTTTCGCACTAGCTTTCTTTCCATTCATCACTTCCATACGCACTAATTCTCTGATTAATTTTTTCTTCTTTGAAAATCATTTCTACCTTTCGTCGAAATCCTGCCTTTAACTTTCCACATTTAATAAGATAATTACACAAAATTATTTCCATACAAGCATTACGAGATCGGCCGCCAAATATATGCAGAACAGTGCGCCTTCAATGTGAACTTGGCTGTGAAAAAATGCAATTAAATCTACTCTTGGTAAAAAATAAAACGACTTTCCGGACAATCTAACACTTTCAGATGAGAAAATTTAGTTCGCGAAATCTGTATCGCCAATGAATTTAATCCTATTTGACCACAAGTAGTAGTAGTAGTACTTAAAGTAGCTATAAACGTCTGTTATCATCTGAATACTTGCCGTTAACCACGTAACTGAAAGGTGGCTTTCGCGATTAGACCCCTGGCTTTACTTCCTATAATGTACGATAAAAGTTGTGTTATCTATATTTTCCTCTTTACTTTTATTCACGACTGTGCCGACAGAGACCCCACAGCCTTACTGGGACATTAATTGTTCGTTATAGTAATAATTATTATTTTATAGCACAATTGTCGTTAATGATTCTTGCTTTTAACCAATAAATTAAACCAACGTAAACTAACTTAAGTTATTGTTAACATATCAGGATTGTTCAGTTTTCACTGGGAAAACTGAACTCGATTTCTTGTACGCACTGGGCAGTTAGGAATCGAAAAACTGAATTATGTGAGTAACAAAATCTAAAAAGTGTTTTTTATTCTTCAGGAGTTACAGCTATTTTTACAAATATTCGATTGACTTCATAATCACTTAAAGGGAAAATGGGAAAAATTTAATTTGTTTATAAAAATTTTATTTTAATTGATATCACAAAATTAATTTTTAATAATTCGCCGGTTTAAATAAAATTAACAGACACACTTTTAATCAAATTGCTTTCACTTCTTATAAAATTTGTTCGTTTAATTCTTTAATCGATTAACTATATCGACCTCTTCAGCGATGTATTTGTTTGCATACTCGCCGAACAAGGAGTGCGTTGTAACGAAACGACTCGACACGATTTCGAAAATGCTTTCTAAAATAATAATAATTTTATAATGAATTTCGACAAGGACGGATGAACAGATCATATAATATATTCGTCATATGTAGTTAACTGGTATGACTATATGTAACTATGTTTCAACTATAAATGTAAACTTGCACTAGTGGTTCGTCTGCTGAGAGGATTTAAAATTTAATGAAAAAACTCGTGTTGTTACGATTTCACAATTTTACCAGGTCCAAAGTCTATGTTTATACTTTTTCGGGACCTCGGAACCGATAATATTCGACAACCGGTAATAAACATTTGAAATCGAACAGATTTACTGCCTAATCGAATCATACAGTAAGCAGCCCGCTCTTTACTCACGAACGATTCTAAGCATTTTAAGGTGTGTTCTAGACCGTTCTAAAAAAATGAATCTTTAAATTTCCAAATTATGCTAATTAAGAAGCACTTTTTTCTGGTTATATATATGACCAGTCAGTCACTCGGTCAGCATGTCCCTTACATATACAGGCACGATGGTAATCAGAAAGGGATATAGGTAGAGGGGGATGTATGAAGGGAGAGCTGAAGGACTTCTGTACGTACCTGTACGTATATAGATAAACGTTTTCGTTCGTCTCATCTAATCGGATTTCCCTCAAGCTTTGCTTATTAAAAGCAATTAGAAGAATATGCTGTTTTATATAAGTGTTTTATAAAAAATAAAAAGAAAAATGTATATTTTTTTTCTTGCTTCATTTTCTTTAACTATAAAACTTAAAATATTTAAAGCTTTTTAAAATTTGAAACATTAAACAGCAATACATACTTAACATAAGAAGGCTTTATTTGTTTTCAAATATAACTTAATTATAAAGGGAAAAAAGCAAAAAAAGGTGCAAAACAAAAACAAAAAAAATGAAAAAAAACCTTTCAATAAAAAAACCTATTCAAAAATCCAATCCTCATAAGCAAAGACTTAAATATTACCAATCATTCTAAACACATACTGGAGATAGTCGTACACACAAACACACACACACACCCAATCGGAGAGATTTTCTCTCTAAATTTAAATACAATCATGCATACATGCATTCGCATAAAAAGTTAAAAAAAAAAAAATTAAATTACAAAAAAAAATAACAAACACTACATACATCAACAATATATACAAAAACCACACATACCTATGTATACCTTATAAAGAGATGCGTTTTAAATAAATAATCACAACAAAAAAAAAAAAAAAAAAAAAAAAAAAAAAAACAAAAAAAACAATTTCTATTGTTATTATTATATATTGTTATTAATAAACCGAACGAGAAAAGTAAACCATACATGTAAGCCTAGGGAATAGATATATGAAAGAACCATTGCTTTAAAATGCATAAATATTAAATATATATATATATATATATATATATATATATATATATATGTAGATATATGAGTAAAAAACATTTAATCCATCGGCACTTACAAAAGCTGTTGTCGATATGTATACAAAAGTAATATTTTATGTATATCATAAAGAGAAGAAGAAGCAGAAGAAAAATTAAAAAGATTGTGAATGATTTTAAATGTAGGAAAACAAAACATTCATAATAAAAATAAGAAATAAAAAATAAAAAAATAAATAAATAAATAAGGAGGATAAGAAAGAAAATGAAAATTCGCTTTAAAGCGAATCGCAAAAAAACTCATCCACCACCTCAAGGAAATATATATTAATAGCGGTATAATGCATTTTACCGATTCTGGAAGAATCAGTTAAGTCAACAGACTATCAATTGCGTGAATGTCGGTATGTGAATCTCTGTCGAAGGATGGAAATTGTATTCAGAATCGAAAAACTGAAATAAATAACAAACAACTTATGTTGATCGCAAGTGGACCAAGAGATACATTAGCTTGGTAAGCTTGGTAAGCAGATATAAAAAAGAAATGAAAATTTCAATATATTGTGGGAAGTGTCCCTGGTTTCACTTTTATACCTACATATATGCACCCTATTTGATTTAAGCCGATTAGATGCGTGTTCGTCGTCCGCTTCGAAGCATTTGATCACTGTTTAAATCTGCCAATAGTTACTTATAGGCAAACTAAATTGAAGCAGGCACCCGGAACCACGTCAACATTCCTCCGAACGATAAGAGTGGCAAAAGTCCTGCTCCTGGCATATATAGGCAGGCAGGTTGCAGTTTCACAGTGGCCGTACCGAATACGAATAGAATACGAATTTAGATTCCCCTAATTCCCAAGCACCCAGGCGCACATCCAGATATTTGCATTTTACTTCAATATTGCTTTTTATACCCTACACTACTTGTTGCACAGTGTATACTAAGCGTCTGCGGACGTATGTAACACCCAGATGTACTTGTGATAGACATATCTTTTAGATACACTGATCGATTCAGAATCAATTGTTGAATCGGTCTAAACTTATCTGATGCCAGTCCATGTATTTTTGTATTCAACTTAAATATCGCAATTTCTAAGATATTTTGATGAAATTTGATACACAGGTGTGTCTTCGCCCAAGAATGAACGGTATTGAAAATGGTTCCGATCGAAATACTTTTTCGATTACTCCCTATCCTAACTTTCGGAATTTCGCGACAAAAATCGCTAAGCAGTACTATTTCTTCATTCTAAATTGATGCGAAAAATTAGTATCGGATGAGGTAATTTTTTGAACCCACCATCCACGCTGAAGCTTTGTATAGTAAAAAGATTCCATTTTCAATATCTTTTGATGAAAATTCGTGCCTAATATTAATTTGACATAAACAATAATTCTACCGAATTTGGGCGCGGTCTATTTTTAGGTCTATTTTCGTTAAGTCATATATTCAGATCTATTAGGTTTAGGTTATATTTTTAGGTTTGTTTTCTGGACATCACCTCATAAAAAGGGCTTAATGCAAAGTAACGGCAAAAATATTGAATTTTTGATATTTTTGATGTGATGAAAATATGATGAACTCTAGTAGGTCTTTTGCTTAGGTCCAATCACATAAAGGGGCCGTCAGGAAAAGGAAACACTTCTATGACGACAAAGTCTAAGTCATGCATTTTTTTTTTTTTTTTTTTAGGATGGAAGCAGCAGGTGAAATTACAAAAATCGTTGACAAGTAAGTTGGGTTTGCTAAATTTGGACAACATTAGGCGACTTGTTGAGCACCCTCCAATATGAGGTCTTTCACGAAAACTACGCTTTCACATAAAAAATAATGTATAATTTTTAATTTATTATCACGAAAATGATTGAAGTGTCGATCGAGGTCGATTCTTAGACATCTCACATCACTCGTTTCATTGATTCATTCGATGCAAAAGAGCGAATCAATAATTAGTGATAGATGGTTCAATAGATATTTCAATTATTTTAACTTTGCTCTGAGCATGACATTATGGTCCAACGCGCGAACGGCCACCAAAAATGAAAAATGCGTTTGGAAACATAATGTATTGAAATTTTCAATTCTTTTTCGAGATCGTTTTGGACGTTTTTTGTTTTTTTTTTTAGGTAGGCGTAGGTTTATGCTTTTTCAAAGCGAAATTTAATTGAAAAACAAAAAAAGATTATAGTCGGTCTGAAGTTAAAACTCACTGTCTTAATGAGAAATACATACGCACTTTACACGCTTTCTTGATGCATATTTCAAAGCATTGTAATCGCACTACAACAACAAAGCTATTAATATATTTCTATTCTCCGTTGGTGCGGGTGGGTATGTTAATGTTAACACACATCTAACTATAATGAAGAATCAACTAACTAATCAAGTAACTCTGAAGCCAAACAGTTTTAGTTAAATAATTACCGAAAAACATTTTATAGATAATTGATAAAATAAAAAAGAA
This sequence comes from Glossina morsitans morsitans, assembly GCA_001077435.1. NCBI lineage: Eukaryota > Metazoa > Arthropoda > Insecta > Diptera > Glossinidae > Glossina > Glossina morsitans. The sequence goes on from CCAG010008527.1 coordinate 13,438, forward strand.
AAAGATATTCAAGCATTTGATAGAATGCATGAATCTCTCCCAATTCATATATATATATATATAGAAGGTAATTATTTAACTAAATTGATCAAAATTCTAATTGTTTTCCCACCTTAAGAAAAGAAAAGAAAAAAAGAAAAAATAAAACGAAAACGAAAAAATTAAAATACTGCAGTGCCCATTTAAGATAAATATATATATGTATATATATATACCTACCTACATATAGCTTCCATATATAAGTAAATATTGAATATGAAAAAAAAAAAAAAAGAGTAAATTTATGTAAAAGATCCATATACTTATACTATTTTTTTTTTTTTTTTTTGTTTCTCAAGAATACTTTTTAGTTTAAAAAAGAAAGCAATAATTTATTGTATCGATATAAGTCACCCTTCTGCTCCTTGAACGTTGGATATCTGACGCTAGGAAAAGGAAATACAGACATTGTAGTAATCAGAGAGTAAACCAATCATTTATTTAATTTGAATATTTCCATACTTCCGCTGAAAATTTATATTTGTTTGTCGAAAAGTCATGAGCGATAACAAGGAACAGTGTCTTTACATTGTGCTTTTGACGTATTTTTCAAATGGGCGTGGTCGCAGTTACAGCCTCAAGATTCGCTTAAGACATCTTGCATTTCTTTACCGTAGCTTGGTATCTGGGTATTACGAAGGGTTTAATTCTTATTCGAACTTTTTTATACTAGCAGTTCTTGCTCTTGCTCTTAGGAACTGAGAATGAGAATAATCAAGTTAAACTACCTTAAAGGAAAATTCCCATCCTTCAAGGGAATTTTCATTGACTACAAACGGATACCTTTATGCATAAAGGAAGATAAAGTTGTGGTATAAGCATAATGGAGGAACTGTATTCAGCCTTTTCCCGAATAAGGGTAACATTTTCAACTGAGCTTTTTCTCTTAGATAATGTCCACCTTTAGACTTTAAGACACTTCGTTGTACTAAATTTGTACCGTACTTTGCAAAATCTTTGACAACGAAATCTGGCAGAGAGAAAGAGAGAGAGAGAGAGAGAGAGAGAGAAGGAGAGAGAAAGAGAGAGTACCAGATTTTTTCCCGAAGATTAAGTCTCAGATGGTCTACGAATGTGGGAATGTTTTAGATCAATATCTGTTATAGTGTGAGAGTTTATTGGGGTGTGATACGATATTATTTGCCTATTTTCAGAGCTTATCTTTATCGAATAAGAGCATGTAATGTACGATTCCTATTTCAATATGTTCATTTGTTAGTGGGTATTTCATGTGAAAAGGTAAAGTTCGTGTACTATCATGGTGGGTGCAACGGGTAACATATCCTCTCTTCCAAGATTCTTATGTATTATAAAAATGCAGCAGAGATTTCATTTATTTAAATATTTTCACTTTGACCATTTTTTAATATTTGACCATCGAGTTTTGAAAAATCACGCATATAGATGCGTGAAGATTAAAGATCAGAAAATTGCAAAAAAAGAAAACGAATATTTTTTTATCTTTCGGAGGAAATCATTGCAGTGCTACTGCGATAAGTATACTTATCGCTTGAAGCGATTTTTAGAAACTTATAACGGTTTTAATAGAAAACTTATTTTCAATTTCGAGAATTTTAATTTTTAATTGCGTACAAGGGAGAGATAAAAGTTTGTTCACTTATGACAAGCGAAAAATTTATTTTCCGGTAATAAGCCATAAAAGCACATGTTTTATTGGAAAAAACAATATTTTAAAAAGAAAACCAAATTATACACATACATATATACACACATATATATATATGTATATATATATAAACTTTGTTCAATTTGTTCAATTAGCGGAGACTAAAGGCCCATTTTTTCTATGTTTTTAATTAAATTTATGAATAAATAATTATATCTACATATTCTATATATATATATATATATATATATATATACATATATTATACAAAAAACACACGCCCACATGCTTATTAAATATATATACGTATTAATATAAATATTACTGGGTATATAATATATAGGTATATACATACAATCAAAAATGAAAAAAACAAATAGAAAGATAAAAGTTTTTCTTTCTCCTAATTGAACAAACTGTTACATACATACATATATATATGTATATAAATAAAAAGGAAATAAAAAGAGAAAGATAAAAGTTTTTGTTTCTCCTAATTGAACAAACTGTTACATATAT
>CCAG010008532.1:0-63512 GCA_001077435.1 Glossina morsitans morsitans
GTAATTTGCGTGTATCGGGGGGGTTTAATAACTCTGCGCTTTTTGAGGCGAAGTTATCGCGATTAACCTGCAATGGTTTGTTTCCCAGTTCTCTAGGCAGCCAGAGAAAAACTTCCCGTTTCGCACCGCGGGTCTATAAAGTGTAACACATATAAATTTGCGATCTGGTGTCGTACCTTTTGTCCCCCTTTGGTTAATAAAAACAAGGCCTTTGAGGGTCAAAAGGTCGCAGGCTGTAAGCCGATAGATGCACGTGAAAAGCTAAATAGTTCGATAGTAAATCTTTATACCACAGATACTTTACAGCTCGTTCGGCTGGCACTGAGCCACTCTATACCCTACTTCACCTATGATTTCGTTGATGATGAGTTTTTATGGGAGACCTCGAAGTTGGTTTCCATGACCTCGACAGTCGTCTCTTCTCTTTCAATAAAAAACAAAATTAACGCTTTTTTAATATTTATAAACAAATAAAAAACGGGTTATTAAAAAATTCTTACTTAAATATTCTCAGGTATATATCTGTTTACCAGTTAAAAATTATAGTATTTTTTTTACAAATATTATGTACAAGAAGAAAAAAAGAACAAAACTTGGTGTGAGGATGTCACCGGAACATTGTTTATATGCTCCAACTATTTAGTATTCCGACGAAGATGGCGATCAAAAAGTGGTTGTAGAAGTGACCGATGCTGACGCATATTTATCTCTATGATAATTGGCACATTTGTTTGCTTCTATTGCATTTTACATAAAATTGTCTTGATTGACTTGTAGATGGCGTTATTAACTGTCGAGTTTCGATTTAAATGATCACGGAGAGGCGATAACTAATTTGATTAATAGAGAAGATTTCAACTATTTTGATTGGATGTATTTATTTGGAATTAACTGAATTAATAATAGTTTTTTTAATGAGCTTTGAATCAATTCAATCGATATTTTATTTATTGTGAGGTTAATGGGAACGGGTTAGCATACATATTTAATTGACTTATTTTCGATGTGGAATTTCATTATCGTAATTTCTAAAGTTATTTTCGTCTATCTATTTCTCTCTTATGCTCTTTCACGTTTCTGCACAATGAGAAAAATTTATTTACATTTCATTGCGTTTCGTTAACATTTCTTTCCCATCGCACATAAGTACATAAGAAGAATCGTTTACATTCGATTCATTTACTCGAATAAATTTGTTCGCAAATCGTAACTCGCAAAATTTCGCTCAGCTTAAACAAAACAATTTCTTTTGCTTGCTTGCTTCGAAATAGCACCAATGCACCAAACGGAAGCATTGAGTTTTCAACTTGTTAAAAATCATAAAGCGACTCGTTCCGAAAACTATGAAGTTAACGTGCTCTACGTAGTACCAAAGTTTTTATCAATTTTCTTGTTTTTTTTTCTTAATATTTTATTTGAAAAATTATCGTTTGTTTTTGTTTACAAAACACACGCACCAGTGAAAAAAGTATTTGCTCTTATTTACACATAAATACATTGCACAGCAAATCTCTTAAATTTCGTTAATTTCATTGCACTGAAACATGATCATTTCTTTCCAAGGCATATCTATATCTCAGGCGCCCTAATTTCGCTCTTAGCGGCCTACATTAATAGTCGTTGAAGTCAAGAATCCCTCACAGGGTTGCAATCGCAATATATGTTACAAAAGCTACCGTTTCTTTTCGGACCAAGAGTCTATAAGCGCCTGTAAGATGCCAGCGCACACTACTACCTTAAGAACCGCGTTTCGGACGCACGAGTCGAAGGGTATGCAATAAGAGAGAGAGAGAGTTAATCTGCTGTAACAACTAAGGAAATATCGTCGTTTGTTCGCTCCCTACTATCTACCCTATCTATCAATTATCATGTTGACAAATAGCTTTCACCGCTACATACGTGCTTATTTACACAGCTAACTAACTAATGTAGCACTTAGATGCTAATGTTTACAGAATAACTTGACTAAGTGGTGCATCAGAAAGTAACAAGAAAACCTTTTGAATAGCTTTGAGTATAGCTTAGGAAATGGGTTATGTGTTTGGTAAAGTAGATGGATTAGATCTTAGAGAATGGCTTCGGTGCGATCGTAACTTAGTATAACTTAGTTGTGCGTACACATTACAGCTTTTAATCAGAATAATAACTTTAAATCAGATTGGAAGTTAATGCAAATTTGTGTTTGGCTTAAGAGTCGGCATTATTCGATCCTTTACTTGCGACTTGATGCGATTTGTGTAACCTACAGGTCTATTATAAATACGTAAAATATTAAGGCAGGCAGTAAGAAAGCAGAAGTTGTGCCCCGTTTCGGGATACCCGTCAATGAAAAGCAGCAGTTCACATACGAGTTGCTTGGAAACTGATCTGCAAGCGCAACTATTAAATATTGAAAAGAGTTCTTAGAAATAAATTAAAAAGTACTTATATACATATTGGTCACTTACTTAGTTAGTGTTAATACCTATCTATCTATATCTAGAGCGCAGAATTACTTACAATTTCAAACAACTTTTGATAATTCCCAGCAGCATAATGCACCTTTGGCTTACGGTGTCAAATGATAAAACATTATGATAGTGTGCTTCTGTTGAATAATGATAATAATGCCAATAAATTTGTTATGTTTTAATATATATATGTTACGTAGCTTTTTTTGATTACTTATGAGACATAATTAGTGCAAACTGACGTAGAAGTTTTAAACTACGGGCGATAGTGATTTTAGCACAGCGTACCATTTAATGGATGAGAAGCAAACTTTGCGAAGTATAATTGTTACATTTTTCCGTATAAGTATTTTTGCGAAGACTATCATTATTAAAAATTCTTCCTATCAACGAATAGATTGGATTTTCGTACGTAAAAGACGCAAATAGCAAAGTTATCTTTGGCTGGGGCAGAATCTCGCATACTCACCACCATTAAAATCTTTGGCGCCTCATGCTTTTGTTTATTGTCTTAAAAATCTGAACGGGATAAAATTTATCTTTCATCTTATGACCCTGGTCCTACACTTGGTTTTAGTTTGCTTACTTTATATATATGTATATTTTTTTTATTAATCTTTTCTATATAATATCATCTCACCTCTTTGTATATACATGTGTCATTATTCGCACACGCCGTATATATATCTTGTCATGTTATTAGTATTACTCTCGTAGATATAGATGTCTATATTATATTATATCATCTCTTACATATATATATATATATATATATATATATATATCTACCTTACTTTTTTGGTAGTTCACTTCTAATAACTTACCAGATTGTAGAAAATGTATTAAATGTAAAACGATCGGAAACCCGAAGGGTTATTGCGCTCGAAAATGGATCAGCTGGTTTCGAATATGATTGACAAGGCCAATCATCACAGATATGATCGTTGAAATGCTAAGAGTATTTCCTCGACCGCTTTGATTAAAACCGTCGCACTTGATGGACGTCAGTTTGGTAATCCGAAAGTATCCGCGTAAAGAACAAACGTGAAAAGCCGTTTAGGGTGGCGACTGATTAAGGAAAATAAGATTAAACTGAACAATTGAGACGTTGGATTGGAAGATGAACGGTGTAGCTAGGAACAGGGTTAAATTCAGATGAGCACCTCATAATTTTCTACAACGCCCCACTAATGTGGTGAACGTTAGGGCCGCATGGGTCATTGGGATTTTTTTTCTTAAGTAGCCTACCTTAGATTTCTCTTAGTAAATAAGAGTGGATTGAATATAATGAAGGTTAAGGTTTTGTACATTTTTATAAATGAAAAACACGCGTTTTGGTAATTTATCGGGTTAAGATATAATCGAAGGGTAAGTTATATACTATTTTAAAACAATTTTGGATCTCTGGATAGCCCGACGAGCTAACCCATGCATACAGTAAGAAGATGAAGGCAGTTCTCCACAACTGAGGAATTTTCAATCCTTACAACCTATTGCATCACTAGTAGGTATCGTTAGGAAAAATTACTCTATCACGTCACGACGTCCACCACAACTAGTTTAGAGTTAACTCACTTAGTTTTCCGCACAACCTCTCCAAGCCCTTTTGTCTGATATGGACGGTATTTTTAAGACAAAATTGATCCATGATGTCGTGACGTCCACCATAATTAGTCTGAAATTAATACACTTAGCCTGTTGCATTCTACTCTCCAAGTTCTTTTATTTGATACCAAAATTGATGGTATTATTAAAAAAAATTAATGTAGCAGGTCGTGGCGTCCACCGTATTTATTTTAGAAGTTTTAGACAGATAACATATTTTCATTTGAGGAATGGAGAAGATAGTTTTGAGCATTCTGTCTTGTTTACCTTATTATCAATAAGCATAAAACGTCAAAAAAGTGAAAGAAAGAAAATTTAATCACTTTTAATTTTGTGTAGACATGGCGGATTTTCCGACTATTGCGCATAAATAGTGAAGTTTTTCGTAAAGCAAATGCGGGAAATTTCAGCCGCCTCCACTTTGTATTTTGTGAGTGGTAAGTAAAACACCACAAATTTTTACTTAGAGAAACGAAGTTGTGTTGATCTTCTACTTTGCTGCGGGCATGTGCTCGGACCAATTGGCCCATTTTCAATATCAACAAACCTGCGTGTAAAAACTTCCAATGTGTGCACCAACTGATAAGTCAATGTTTTCATTTTTGCGACCATTTCGTTTTGGAGCGTCAACAGCATATACCAGGCAGGATTTCACGCTGATTAAGAATATATGAATTTTATAGGGTCTCTGAACCTTTTTTTGGGTGTTGCAAACAATATGACAAAACGAGTTTACCCCCTTTGCTTCCATCGTGGGTATAAAAACATGTCTTTCATGTTGTGATAGAAGGTTGAGTAAAACTATCCACGAAAGAGAAGAGATTAATTGACAAGAATTAAAAAAGTTGTCAACATACAATCGCACACGCATATATACGTATGTACGTAAAAGTGCGCATACAGGGGCCGAAGACTACACCAAACATCGAGGGGGACTAGTGCCTATCTCATCCGTCAAGAGGAGTACTAACAGAGGCGAAAACAATTTAAAAAAGCGATTATGGTCAGAAAGAAATACTATTTGCAGAGTCTGATTGAAGAGTTAGAAGAAAATCCTTGAGCATTTAAATCAATCAACGCTTCCAGAGTGTGTAGAGAAAATAATGGGCACCTCTGTCCCACATATAATCATCCTCCGAATACGTGCCATTGACAGAGTAGAGAGAAAACATTAGAATCACCTCGGCTGAGGAAGTCCCGATGGTATCTCCGACTGCCCTTTAAAGCAGGTCATTTTAACAAAATCCGTGATGTTTGCGAACATATCCAATGTATGCCTGAGAAAACAAAGTTTCCAGGAAAAGTTGAAGCAAAAAACGTTCGTCCTACTGCCAAAGTCAAATAAGTCGCCGCATGAACCGACATCTTATAGACCTTTCGGTCTGGTAGACATGATAGGAAAAGTGCGTGACAAGTTAATTCGAAATCGCATAGAGCAATCTCTGGAGAGTTCTGACGGCCTGTCGAATTCCCAATTTGGCTTGAAGACTAGCCCTGTAGATGCAATAAAGATGGTCACTATTACAGCAGAAACTATAGAAGAGAAACGTTGGATGGAAGGCAACAAAAAATATTGTTTAGTAATATTGTTAGACATTAAGGATGCTTTCAAGGCAGCAAACAGCTGTGCCGTAGCTGCTATCCAGGAAAGAGGAGTCCCACCTTATTTTATCAATATCGTGGCTAGATACTCTAGTAGTAGAAAACTTCGATACGAAATAGAAGAAGGGTGTAGCGAACTGGTAACTGGAAGGGTACCTGAGGAATCGGTTCTAGGCCCTATGGAATGTGATGTCCGACGATATTATGAGTCTACATCTCCTAGAGGGAGCTTCCATCGTGGGTTTTGCCAACGATATAGTGACAACAATCGTCGCTACGACTTTAGAAGAAATCACCGCTATAGTAAATAGAACGACTAACATGGTCAAGAAGTGGCTGTAGTCAATCAGTGGATTTAAATCTTGCAGAAGACAAGACATCAACGGCATTAACAATCTCAAGAAAAAAGCTAGAGGAAGTTGCAATGAAAGCCGGCGATACTAGGATACAGTCGTAAGACTCCACAAAATACCTAGATTCGATGATCGACTGCAGGCTATCAAATAAGCGGTACGTGCAGTACAAGGGTGAGAAGGCAGCGGAGGCAGCAAAATCGCTGGAGCGAGATCTTAGCCAGCACCGCAGAAAATTGGTAGCAGAAGTGGTGACAGTACTTTCGTTTGGAAAAAGACGCTCAATGTATCGTTATATACAAGAGGCATTCAAACGCTGAACTCGCGTTCTTCGTCTTTCCGAAATACTATAACGAACGATAGAGAGTACAGCTGGAAATCGGAGAGCTTTCTATCGCCGACAACATCGTGACAGATACATTGCATGGTCTGAAAGTATAGAAAGCGGTAGAAATGTTTGCTGCAGCCTAAACGGCTACCCTCCCTGAGACGGTATACCTCCTAAAAAATCGGTCGTGCCACAGAATAGGGGATAGGAGTATAGGTGATTTTTAACGGGTCAAAATCTTGCACTATTCCCTGTAGGCGCTTTGCGATGGTTTTCCATCCAAAAAAAGAAATAAATAATGAAAAAAATCAAAATACACATACGCTCCATATACGCTACACACATGGGAATAAATTTACGGTATATAAACATGCAAAAGAACTCTAAGCTAATAAAAACATTTGCGAGCATTATGAAGGGAACATCAAACAAAGACCTGAAAATGTGTTTGTTTAACTTGCATAACAACGAAATCTGTGGTTGCAAACTGTCAAAGTATTGTTTGACACTTGACGATGAAAATAAAATGCGGTTAAATATAATCTAAGTTTATGCATGCATGCAGCTGTACATGACATTTCGTTGGAACGGTTGGAAATTTAGGTAAGAAGGGGGAAAAAAACAGCGAGAAAATTATATTCACTTTAACCGGACGGCACTTATAGTCGCCATTAGTGATTTTTTGCCGCACTCTATATACTGCCAATTTGATTCATTCTATATAGAGTTGCTGCATTTCTGAACAGCTACGTAAACGACGCCAAATATTTGCTTTACCACCGCAATCGTAAGAAGAATTTAGTTTTGAAAAAGTGAAAATAAAACATGGAAACTACAGCAACTATTGCAAAACTGAGCATTCTGGCTAAATTGTTTGAATCTTTAGTAGCTAAGAGGCTTTCTCCGGTAAACCGAATTCTTTTTATCTTGCTGCCAGCATGCTTCCTCTAGCGAACGGTTAACTTCCAATAATTTATTGAAATTGGCTTGCTATATATACATGATGCTTTTTCAGAACGCAAACCAGCTGATGTGATTTATATTGACTTCTCAACAGCCCCCGATGAACTCAGTCATAGCCTATTAATTTTTAAAATTGGATCCATTGGTTTCTCAGGAAATACGGTCTCCTTACCTTACTGTGTTTTCGCGGAATTTCTCTGCATCCTCCGCTGTTCTCCAGAAGAAAATCGGTTAGATCTACTCTTGTTTGTCTTATGTACGCAAATGATGTTAAAATATCCTGTTTGTTCGATTCCATTGCGGAAGTGAGTATATTGCAGTTAGATCTGAACGAGGTAGCCTTCTCCTGCTTGACAAATGCCATGCTGCTGGATTGGAAAAAGTACAAAAAGTCTTTCTTTTCATGGCATGATTTGTTACCCATTATTAATTATATTGATGATTATATCTTTGGTAATTTACTACTAGTAAAGATCTAGGGGTTGTTTTTGACTCCAAATTAAAATTTAACCTGCATATGAAAACAATTGTGAGAAAATCTAAATCATTTTTAGGGTTCATGAAGAGAGGGTGTAAGGAATTTGACGATCTTTATATAACGAAACGACTATACGTGGTTTTAATTACACCGGCGTTAGAGTACATCTCTGTTATAGGTGCCACACGGATGCAATTGAATCGGTGCAAGGAAGCTTTCCCCTCGTTACACTCCGTGTTCTAAGATGGAACTCTGATCGGGTCCTCTCTTTGTATGAATAAGGGTGTGAAGTTATGTTTAAATATAACTAGCAAAGACACAAACCAATTTTTTTTACAGAGCTCTAACATATATATATATCGATGCAAGTACTTATATCAATAATTTGCACAGCGTTAGAAAGGCTATTAATAGAGGATTCACCCTGCCCCAGTTTTATTTTTTCGCAAGGCATGGTTTGCCCACAGTGATCTATCAAATTTACTTATATGTTAGCCTATATTATGTTAAGTATGGCAATTTTCAAAGCCCCATAAAAACAATCTCCGAGCAAAACTTAATATAACCTGCACATCGTTGGAAAGACTATTAATAGAGGATTCACCCTGCCCTAGTTTTATTTTTTCGCAGGGCATGGTTTGCCCACAGCAGTCAAGCAAACTTTTGCTTTATCAACATCATTGATGACATGGTGTAAAAATACTGACTTTTCAAATATTTATTAATTTACATAAATACACGTTTTGTTTATTACATTTTGAAAAAAAAATTTCCAAAAATTTTATTTTAACTAAATTTTGACTTAAATCCCTCCGAGACTTCGTTTTATAGAATTCTGTCAAGGGCGTAAGAGAGCTCCGTAAAAAAAATTGGTTGGTGTCTTTGCTGGTTATATTTAAATATAGCTTCACACTCTTCGTATGAATATAGATGAAAACTGGCCGATCTTCCCACCTTAGAAATAAGACGTGTTTTATTTATGGCTAAGTTTATAACGGGCGATATACACTGCTCGGAGTTGGTTAGTAAAATTGCTTTTAATGCTTTGCGAAATGTACAATGATAATTATCATTTGTTTGAATTGGCCACGGATTCCTACGAAACCTTTAAATATTGCACTGATTGCCAAATTTTTTTTTGCTTGTATATTTTTCATTTTTATATATATCGTATTTGCCGAGCTTAATATATTTAACTTTCAGATTACTATTAATAGGTCCATTATTGTTAGTGTTATTTTTATGAGTATGATCACAAGACTTTATCTCTCGTTTGTGAAGTTGGTTAAGAATATCCTATTGGGAGTGCACATACTTAAATAAATTCAAATTAACCATATTGTGTGTCTCAGTATTAGAGGTATTTTCGTCGCGCTGTCCGAATTCGTACTGCATTAGCATTTATAACTTGTCTTCACTTTTGCATACATACACATAAAAATATAGGCGCTGATTATGTATCTTCTAGCTAACTAGCTCCCGTTTGGACGGCCTAGCTTGAAAGCCATACGGTTGTGAACTATGTATGGCTTTCTTCATTCGAAATTTGTTTCGCAAATATGAAGGTTATATGGGGAGCAAAATTGACGTGCGTATGTTTACAAACAAACAACGCTATACAATCGATACAAACCCATACAAACGCGAACAAAAACAAAATTATATAAAATTTTTGATAAAATGGGAAGAAGTGGGGCGATATAAACCGTATACGTTCCATATCCAAAAAAAAAAAAAAGAAAGGAAATAATAACCATTTTTAATAAAACAAAAAGCGAAAATTGCAAATAATTGCTTTCCAAATCGGCGCCACCAAATACTTACATATATTATACGGCATGGAATTATTTGCAATTTCAATGACTTGTGAGCAATTAAGGGCAGGCAATTTTGATTATAATTAAATAATGTTTTCATTTTTTTTATCAGTTAGTGGCGTAAGAACAAGGCGGTGAGTACAATTGTAATGTAAAATTTTTGGTTTATTATAACCATCACCGAGGGAAGAGGGGTATATTCATTTTGTCAAAACGTTTGCAACATCTAGAAGGGGGCCTACAAAGTATATATATTCTTAATCGCCACCAAATTCTAAATCGATTTAAGCATGTCCGTCTGTCCAACTGTATAATACCTGTTGTTAACATTCATCTGGCCGCGCAAATGAAGCTACCGACTTCAAATTTGCAGCAACGGTGGAAGTTCTAGCACGCAGGTTGGAATTAAAAATGAGCCAAATCGGTCGAAGGCCATGCCCACAGCACCACATATTCATATTTAAAAATTCACGATTCATACTAACTTGTCTGTCTGAATGGTAACCCATACATTTATAAATATTATATAGATTGCATATACCTAGAAGAGCTGCCACTTTAAAAAAAAAAAATGAAATGAGCGTGGGGTTTTCGTGATTTTGGAAAGCTATCCCATGGCTATTTTGGCATAAGAAGAATTAGTATTAACTTAAGAATGCAAAATGTAGATTTGTAGCACCGTTTACTCTGCGTCAGTCGATTAATTCGTCACACTTTTTGTCCGTCTTCATGTTCTTCATGTCCGTTTTCTGTTCTTCTTGTCACCATTACGTCAGTCCATTCTTGTAACTTCCTATCCGTCAAGTCATTATCAATAGCCCTACTGTACATCTACCCTTCACCCTGCACCTTATCCTACCAAAACCGTAATTTTTATTTTACTAATTCATTGTAAAAGTAAACGTTAAAAGAATAAAATACTTATTGGAAGGATGAACTTATCTTGAATTGGGTTCCACTGCAGTCTTCTGTGCCACAGGTTGTCGCCCACTGTTTGCCCGCTAACTGTCCTCTCGCGCCAACAAAAGAAACAACTCCCGCTTTCTTTTTTTGCTTTTTTTCACTCTTAGGCATTTGCGCCATTTTATTTCATTTTGTTTATCTATGTAATCGTATATGTGTAGAGAGTAGAATGTGGTACGGTTTGTATGCATATTACATGTCACTCTACGGGTTGTAATGGCCTTAGTAATAAAAATTCCATATATTCATTTAGGGTACGTTTAACTTTACAAATTTTTACGCGTTACTTTTACGTGCGGTGAGTGTATGCTTCTACTAAACAGTTTTCTTTGCGATTAAGTTTTATAGGTGAGCACAAACTTTATGTAGCTTCAAAAATTTATAACCCTTTAGCACTGGCTTCTATGTATATAATTTATAATAGTAATATAATTTTAAAACACAGTTTCCTTATATTTAAATTTTGGAGATGAGTCCACATTTTATGTAAACTTTAAAATTTACAGTCTCTTAATTTTCAATGTTTAAACTTTTTTTTTTGTTTAGGCCTCAATGTATATTAAATTTTAGATTTTTTTTAACTTTCCTTCGTTCCCAGATGCAGAGCCACTTTTCTTTCACTCAGTATTCTACTCTTTATATATCTTCTTCTAATTTCTTTCAGTGAAAGGAGAATAATCGCTTCGTCTCTCTTGCAAAATACGATCAGAAAAGGGAAATTAAAATTGATGACTCTTGTCTTGTGTTGTTTGTCCAATCGACAACTCTTTAGTTAAGAATTGTTTATGATAGCTTATGCTTACAAGGTTCGCTCTTCTTCTCTCTTTACTTCTCGCTCTCACAAATATGTTGTATGTTCTTACGTTTAAATGTCTTATGACTGTCAGTCTGTTAATGCGAGGATTAACATGCGTACATTTGTACCGATTGCATAAAGCAATATCCCCCTTTAGATTGTACCGAGGGATTTTTACTTCTTTTTATAATTCTTTCTGCTTTCTTTAACTATTAAACATTCTTGGCTAAGAAAAATAATTATAGAGAGACAATGGATTTGTGGAATCGAACAAGCTGTCGTTATGACTAATGGCAATCACAGATCGACAGAAACTCCCTACACCACATGTACGCGCATGTTATAGAAGACTATATATACTTGAATATTCCATTCGTGTGAACTTAACGATTTAACGATTGTTTTGTTTATCTGACCGTAGTTCCGATTGCGCACCTATCGCATAAAACGTATTATTTGGACTTATTTTTGATCTTGAACTTGGTTATTATTTATTTGAAAATTAAATATTAATTAATTATTTATTCCCATATATACATTTATAAGTGTTACTATATTATTTACTGACCATCCATCTTTTTGAAGTTTCTCATGTCATTCTCCTCTGCTCTTAGCAGAATACGGTTAACGTTAAAACTTTTTTCTGTTCCTTGTCTTGATGTTAGTTGAATTTGGTAATGTAACTAATAAGTTTAAATAACTAAATAAATAAGTAACCAATGCTAGCTCTAACAAACAAATACTAACGTAAAACGTGAGCTAGTTTGTTTAGGCCTGATTTGACAGTTGGGAGAGGGCGTTTCTCGCACCGTTTGAATGACATGAACATATGGCTAACGTAAAGCAAAAACCTGGGCTCATTTAAACTTCTACACAAAACTGAAGCGATTCTATATAGTACTGATTCAATTCCACATAAAATTGTCTTTGTATCGTTGCAAAAATACCTGTGAAAAATTAACGCTTTACGATAGCTTAACTTGTAAATGCCTGAACAAAAACACAATCGAAAGATTATTGTGCAAAGAAAAATTAGGATTAGGTTAGATTTCTATTACTTTTGCAACTGATTTTCTTTAATATTCGCGAGTTTGTCCTTGCTCCTTAGAGTGCACGGGGGATATGTGAGAACGATCTCCGATCCCATAGCCGGCAGGTAGCGTAGGTTTCTCTGCTTTTCTTTATGCCTAGAAAGCAAAATTACGTTTTTAAAACATTGTGTGTGCAATCACAGAAAACTATATGACAAGATGGTCCAACATTTTATTCAAACTTCAAGCTACGAGATGATTAAGAGGTTTTTGTGTTTCTGTTATTAATACCAACCATGATGCTGTTAATTAATAGCCATTTGATTGCTTGCTCTTTCGTTCTCATCGGCATCGTTTGTATCGGTAAAGATTCGTTAATAATTTCTTGAAATGACGTCGCATTCTCTCAAACGTTTGCAGTGCAGAAGCATACACAATTCCTTTAATAGGCGTTATGGTTTACATATAATCGCTTGTGTACCAAAAATAACGAATAGGTATATAGAGGAATTCTAAACTTTATGTTCATCAATTGCTTCAATAAATTTTAAGGAAAATATTCTATGCAGAAATGTGAAGAAGTATCAGAACATTCTATGCTATTGTAGAACATTGTAGAGCACTCTAGAATATGTCTAGAAACAAATAGATAACGCATCGTGTACAATACGCTATACGTGATGTGAAAAATTGCAGAAATATGTCATACATATGTTGTATAAACAATAAGTAAATTATATAAAGATAACTTATTCCTAAAACATAATTTTTTATAGTAATAGGAAATTTCTCCGTATTTCTAGATATTCTGGAAATTCTTATTAAAATTTGGCGGACAAAAAATGTATAATTTTTTAATGTGAAATATATAATGAAAAGAAAACAAATTGTATTTGTTACATACATCCCAGCTGTTTGTTTTTCGTACATGCAAACTTATATGTATATTATTATTATTATTATAAATTTAGCCAGAGAATAAATTCTAAGACTAAAGTCTTAAAGGACTAGCATTATATAAGGCTTTCGGCTTTATTAAAAACTTTACCGCACTTGAGATTTGAAACCACGACCATTGAGTTGCTAGTCGAGACTGTGGCCTACTAGGCCATTCAGGCGGATATATATATATATATATATATATATATGTTGAAAGTACAGCATTGTATATGCTTCTGCTTCGAAGAGGTTTGAGAAAATGCAGCGTCTTATCGATAAACTATTAAAGATATCTTTGCACATACAGATAATTAGAATAAAAGAGTAAGTTATCATAATAGAAACTGAGAAAGTCCGTAATAATCTCCTAGTTTGAATTTTGAAATAAATGCTGTACCATCTTCTCTGGGACAACGTATACAAACACGCATGAGAGATCCGAAGCAAATTCTTAACCACTAAGCAGAATAATTACATTCGCATCATGTATCATGCTCTTAAATGTGAAAATATGGCTATTCATTATGTATGGCGTTAACTAGGTTTCATTTTCGACTTTCGATCTTTTTAGTTATACAGTCACTTCAAGCCAAACGCGGGCACTGTAGTAAACAAATGGCAATCGTAGAGAAATTGAAATAACACAAAAATGCTTGTTCTTTTATTTTTAATTGTATATTTGTTAAGCTATCAAAAGTAGGAAACAAATTTTAAGTTAATTGTTTTTTAATTAAATCAAATTAAAAAGGTCCGAATTAGTTAAAAAATAATGCACAAGCCAAATACGGACTGCCTCGCCGATATGTTATTCAGTTATTATATATTATAAACTAATATTTTTTGTGTAGCTACCTGTTCTTTACAATCATTTTAAAACTGCTTGGTATGGATTTGAATAATTTTTTGTAACAGTCGGTTGGTACGTTGTTCCCACTCTTGCTTTAAGACCTTTTTTAACTTGACATTGGTGGAAACCTCGTACTCCTGAACCTTTTAGATGAGAACATCCCACAAATTTTCGACTGGGTTTATGTTAGGGCTCTGAAGTGGCTTTCAGTCGTGGGGGACATTGTGCAGCAGCCAGGATCGCTCTTTGTAGGCTTGTGTTTTGAATCGTTGTCCTGATAAAAGTACCAGTCATCACTAAGATTATATTTACCCGTACTTCTTTCAATATGTTCCTTTAGTAAATCTAAAAATACATTTTGGTCCCTAGTCACATGCTCTGCAAAAATCCTGGTCGTGCTTCAGAGAATGACCTCGAGATTAGCACTGATCCACCTCCATGTTTTACAATCAGTTTCAGGTTATTCAAACGAAGTTAATCATTTTGTCTCCTTCAAACAATGGGTATACCATTCGACCCAAAAACGTGAGTGAACAGAAAGAAAACTTCTTATTTTCATGACTCTTTTGGAAAATTCAGTTCAATTGTTTAATTATGCATATAGATAAAGGGCTTTCGTCGTGCTTTTGTACCATGACGACTTGCTTTGTAAAGCACATTTCATAAACAGATTCTGTAGATGCTCTTGCCGCATTACCCAGGTCTTTTCCAGCTGTGGACGCAAAGTTTTGATTCACTTCAAGCGGGTTCTGCTTTTATTGCTCGGAAAATATCCTATTGTGAGCCTTCTTTGGTTTGTTTTCGTTTGTATCGTTTTATGGGTTCTGCAGTGATTCTGGCAGCTTTAGAACGTCCCCCACGACGGGAAACACCAGTTAAGAGTCGTGACATAAACATAATAAAAAATTTATGGAATTACTACAAAAAATTAGTCGAATCCATACGAAACAGGCTTAAAATGTTTGGCTTGAGCATTATTTTTTGACTAGTTGCGAATTTTACAGCTTGGTTTAATTAAAAACCAATGACCTCAAATGTGCTTCCTGTTTTTGATAGCTTAATAAATACACGAGATATGCCAATAATATATGTCTACTACAATGTTCGAGTTTGCCTTGGATTGACTGTATGCATGCAAAAGGGGTACGAGAAACGCTGCCTCAAAATTGCCAAACCAGACGCAAACAACGTTGCTCATGCTTTGCTTAGTATTGGTTGTTTAGAGGTGCCTTGATAAATGAAAAGAAAAAAATAAATTCCAAACGAAATTGTTTACTTACAAACTGCTAAGTAAATGAACTCTTTTTTTTTTGTTGCTTTTTAATCGTATTGTTTAAGTAACACTTTTAATTCGTCGATGCTTTTAATCAAAGCTGCATCAACCATTTTTTTCACATCTCATCATCTACTGTCGCTATCATTGATAAAGTGCGAAGGATCGACAAATAAAAACTCGCTACTCCATTGTATAAAATGGTCTTATTGCCTAATCCATTCTACTAAATAAATCAAAAAGAAACTGAAGCAAATCTTGTTAAATGTTGTTCCTAAATAGTCAAGTAATATTGAAGAATATGTATACGTGAGGGAAGGAGTGATTCCTTGCGTTATATTATGTTAGGCCTTTGAATGCATTTTATGGAAAATTGATGTGTGTGATTGCGTAACTTATATTTTTTAAGGTCGACGGCGCAGTTTAATAGAAGAGGGAAAAAGCAGCCATTCACAACATAATGCGTGCATTATAATGTACAAATTCAGAAATTTAAGATTTAATTTGTGCAGCTTCCATATCTTATTGTGACGACGGTGTAGAACTTTCATTATAGTCTTCTTAATTGAAGCGAACAAATGAGGATCACAAATCGGCATATCTTCCTATGCTTTCAACTTGAATTCTCATGAAATAGATGATATGAAGGATAAGTCCGCCTTAAGATGTTCTGTGAAAATTGAAAAAGTTCCCTTTTATTCATATAATAAAGAACTAGAACTATTGAATTGCATTCCATTTTAAAACCTTGTAACTCGTTATGTTAATGTATTAAATTATTATGTAAATATAAAAAAAAAAAAAAAATCACATATATATTATAAGCTCAAGTTCGCAATTCAGACTTTTTCTAACAAATGAAAATAAGAAATGATATGCAAATAAACGTCAAATTTACCCCCTATTTTCCCATTATTTTTTCGAAATAACTTTCGAATGAAGAAATCCATACATAACTGTCACACAAATGGTTCTCAAGGTATCCCTTTCAAATGAGAGTAAGTTAACTAAAAGATATATAAATAGTGCCATGATTGATTCTTGTTGAATACATAACTTGCAACATATAACTTAAGGCAGCAATGCAAGTCGAGAGGAGCAGATCCTAATTTTGTTGCAATCATTGGTATTGACGACTAAAATCAAATCATATTTATGTATGTCTAAGGTAGCAATTAATTTTTGAAATTCTACAAAAATATTAAATTTTGCTACTTATTGTTGCAATTAATTATAGTACTAATTATTGTTGACTGACGAAAAGTAACTAAAATTGTTCTATGCTCAACAAAAAAAAATTTATCAAAGTAATTTTTCAATTTATTAATATAGTGCTTTCTTAGCATTTATGGAAACTAAATCTAATCATATGATAACTTGGTTCAAACTATGCGCTTTGGTGCAATGCTAGTCAAACATTTTACTTCTTTAGTGATTTCAGACCAATCATTTTGTTCCGCACTCGGGACAATTGTTTAGAAGACGCTGCACTGGGTACGTTATGATGGCTGCGATAAAATGCAATCAATCAAATGTTGTATATTAGCTGCAGATAATTTTTAAAAAACTCAACAGACGTCGTATATATCTTTCCCGTTTCGCGTTGCACTACGTCAGTCCGAAATGCGCGTTGTTTATTTAAAATTTACCTAAATGAAAAATACATGTCTTCCTTGTAAACTACTAGCTAAGCTCTTTTCGTAGGTGTATGCATATGTATATGTATATATATATATATATATATATATATATATATATATATATATTACATATTTAGAACATACTTTTTTCTCGTCTCATTTTTAAAATTTTTATAAAACAAGTAAGAAAATTATATTCGATCGTGACTGAATTTTTATACCTATCATCGTGGTTCTAACGAAAATAAAAGAACTACATTTTCAAATTCTACAATATTGGGTGGGCGCGATGTTTTCTATTTTCGGAATAAAAATAGAAATTTATAGAGGGTATAAGTCGTGGTTTATGAGTAACAAGCAAAAGACACGGAAAGCAGAGGTGTTCACATTTTTTGTTACATAGACGTGTGGGCGCGTGATTCGTTTTCAAATTCTTTTGCAAGTTTATAGGCGACGTCTTCAGTTTATAGGCTAACGGGAGAATGTTTATCACAAATACTGGGCAATTGCGCAGACAGATAGATGGACAGATGGAATAGACGGACATGCTTATATCGATTCAGAATTTGATGCTGATCAAGAATACATATACTTTGTAGAGCATGGTTAATTGTATAAAAAGCAACTCTAAAAGGGATGATAGAAAATTGGTTCCTTTATATTACACATACAACTTTATATAATAAAGTAATAAAAGTAACTTACCTTGTAGCCAACGGCAACAAATAATAACACCATCCCCACCTCCATCGCCGCTGTACAATGCGAGCATGCAGTGGCCTTTTTTGCTTTTTGACAAAATCGAAGCATAGATATAAATAGCAACTTTTGATATAATAATTGCAATAATGTGCAGAGCAAAAAGCAGAAAAAGTCGAATAGCATGAAGGACGAAATTGCGAAAGTTTTGTATATTACCCCTCATCCCCCGTCATCGTTCTCATCAAAAATTGTTAACAAAAGAAAAAAAAAGGCAAAACAACTTGTGGCTCCATTATGTACAACGGTCAAACATTAATGTTATTATACCCTACACCATTTGTGCTACAGAGCACAAGCCACCTTTTTGTTGCCTTTTATTATGCCGATCAATTCACAATCATAATCTGTCTGTCCGTCTGATGTCTGCGCATGTAAACTTGTGTTCAAGTTGTAAGTCGCAATTTTTGAGATAATTTAATGAAATTGGGTAGAGTGACGTATTTTGATCCAAGTACGAACGCTGAAATTGAAAACGGTTCGGTATAGCCCCCTGTTCTGAAAAGTCATTATATGGAGAAAAATTGCAATTTTCCAAGTTTTTCGGCAAAAGTGGCTAAATAGTCGTATTTTGGCATTCCGAATTGATGTGAAAACTTTGAACCAGCTTGGGGAATTTTTTGAACCCGCTCTCATATAAGTATTCTTGCAGAAATGGAAGCCATATATGCTAAGGAGGTCGAATTTTCAATATGTCATGGTGGAAATAAACTCATAATAGTAAATTGACAAAGAAATCTACCTTACCAAATTTGACACATGTGACCCATTCTATTATCTAGATACCACCGCATATAAGGATTCTTGTTAAACGTAAACCCCTATATGGCAAAAAGCCTAGTTGTTAATATTTTTGTGATGAAAATTTGTTTACGGCAATAATTAAACAAAAGAATGAAGTGGAGTTAATTAGAACTACGTGGGTCTATTTCTTGGCCCGACTCCATATAAGATATCAAATGAGTAATAAGTCCTTCGCAAGAAGGCTTAATTTTTAATATTTAATGATAAAAATTAATTAATAGTAGCGTTTTAGCAAAAAAAATTAACGGTAGTGAATTTGGATCACACAGGTCTACTTTTTTTTCGACCCCAACATATATAGGCGCCATTGCGAAATGCAAATTCTTATGTGGAGAGAAAATCGAACCTTTCAACATGTGGGCTTTCATGACAATTATCGCTTTGCGTGAGAATAATAGGGGCTTTTTGGAACGTTATTGCCAAAACGAGCGAAGGATTGTACTAGGCGAAGCGGCGTAGGGTATTTAATAATCGATGCTGCCCTATAATGTACATACTTGTTTTTTTCTCATTTTACCCAAACAAAGGAGAAATTATATACAATATGTTAACATTAAGAGACCCGTTGCGCATTAAAATTGATCCAAATTAAATTTATCTGTCTTGACAGCATTCAGCTTTTGTGGTACATTAATTTTAAATTTTATTTGAAAGTAGCGAAGTTCGGCAGAACTACGTAAGATACAAAATAACTACACATCAATTAAAGACAAGCGAGAAAGTTACATCTGGCTGCGGCCGAATCTCTCATACTCATCAGTCTTAAAATATTTAGCGCCATATACTTTTATTTGCGGTCATAAAAAAGTGAATGGGATAAAATTTATCTTTCACCTTTTAGTTCACTAAAAAGCGTTGTTAAGAAAAATTAATCCACCGCGTCGTGACATCTACATCATAGTTAATTGAGAATTAACAAACTTAGCTTGTTGCATACTACTGTCCAAGTCCTTTTATTTGATACCCATATCGATGGTATTATTAAGAAAAACTTAGTCCGTCACGCAGTGGTATCCACCATATTTATTTTATAGTTAACGCATTTTTAGGCAGATAATATATCTTCATTCAACGAGTGTGCGTTCTGTTTGGTTTACTTTATACTAACATAAAACCTTAGAAAAGTGAAAAAAAAATTTAATCACTTCTAATTTGTGTAGACATGATCGATTTTTTCGATTTTTGCACATAAATAGTAGAGTTTTTCGTAAAGTAAATATGGAAAATTTGAACCGTCTATTTTTCATAATTTGCGAGTATTGGACGAATAACGTGCCAATTTTTGCTTAGAGAAACGGAGTTGCGTTCATTTTGCGCTTGCTCTGACCAATTGGCCCATTTTCAATACCAACTTGCAACCAAAAACTTCTAGTGTCTCTACCAAATTTGATTCGCAATTTCACGCTGATCCAATATATATATATATATATATATATATATATATATACTTTATAGGATCGTTGAAGCTTCCGTTTTGGCGTTGCAAATATTGCGACAAAACGAGTATACCTCCATCCTTTGGTGGGGTGTGTAGAAAGCTCACTTGTCTTATTAATATACCTTGTACGAATACGGTCGTCGTATATTATCGTATGCGTACCTCATTGCTCGCTATCACTAATACCATCAATGCTGGAAGTTTTCTCGTCTTCACTAAACTTTTGTTTTTACCACTATCCTAACGGTACAGTTACGTACAAAAGGACTTGGCTTTTTTGTGCTGTTTTCTCTTTTCCTCTATTTTCTGACATACACATAACTCTTCTCACATAACACTAATTTAATGACAAATGAGAATGTTAACTTTCAGATTAAGATTTAAAAAAAAAAAATGACTTTACCAAATTATATTTCTCTTTATTAACATTAACATTAACTTGTAACGTTTCATATGTGCAGTTTTAACAGCGTAAGCTTGCGAATTTTTAGCAAAAAATAAATGGTAGAATAAATTTTATTAACACGACCTTGACGTGACATTAATTTATAAATTTTGATTATGTTTGTTATGTATGTATGACAAAGGTCAACACGTTTGTTATTGCGCCTAAGATCTTTCTTGCGTTATTGCTCGCTGAAAACTGACTACTGAATCCTGCTTTGGTAAGAAAAAATTCTTTTTGTTTTGCTGTGTTTTTTCATGGCTTGGTCTGTCAATCTTTAGTGAGCATATTACAGAAACCAAAAAAAAAAAAACAGTTGCATGAAGCAAAGCCCACCTTTATATTATAGAGACGGACTTAGACTTTCTGTCCTTTTATCTGTCGTCTTTTGTTAGCTATTAAACATTCTATTTAAAGAAAGGAATTATAAAAAAATATCTGACCAGCGGTATTCCGATATCTTAGAAGTCATTGTTCTTTTTTTATGGACGATAGTAAGCACAGACCGAGAATCTCCTACATTAATATACATGGACGTTACAAAGAAAAGACAATAAAAATTTAGCTGACTCACATGATAACAACGCAATTATGACGTCGCACGAAAATAGAAAGATGTGACAGACGTAAATACGTGTCTGAGCGTTGAGAAGCTTAGAGACTACGATAAATATAGAATTCTTGCTCAACGTTCATAAATTTGATATTGGCTGCCGTCGTGCCAGCTGCAACAGGTTATCGGCCTAGTGTCAGCACTAATGCAAGCGGCCGGAATATACCGAAAAAGGTGCGGTTAGTAAACCCCTTATTTCACTGCTGAGGCTCGATAGACATTTTCATCAATGCTGGTCTATTCTTATGAGCGGCCACTTCAGCGCTTTTGTGGTTTGGAAAGAAAACTAATCTAACATCCAAGAGTCAAAAGACCATCCCAGACTTTTATGAAAGAATACATAAAACTGAATCACATGTTGCTAGTCACCTCCTCATCAAAAATCGATACCTGTTACCTGTCACATCATTGTATGCGTAAACAATATAGCACAACAACAAAATTGAGAGTCGTTTTCGACGAAGAAAAAACCTCATCAGGTTCTTCCTTGAATGACAATATGAAATATGTCCGATTCCATAATTCAATCCAAGTTATATAATACACTTTTACACGACGAGTATTTGCAATGCTTTCTTTGGTGAGACAACACGCATAACAATGTCAAAATCTAAAATTTAAGGCCATCGCATATGGAACTAGCCCAGCTGCCTTTTTAGTAATTCATGCTATGTAACTTTCGATTCATAGGGCAAGCGTCATTCCTTTGGTTTCCGAGATTGTAAGATGAAATTTTTACGTTGATGAATTAATGCGGCAGGAAAGTACATTCTTATTACAGAAAGGTTGTTTCCCAATTCGAAAATGGTGCTCAAATGATCGAGCGATTTTACATTCTGTCTCGCCAACAGATTGTGAAAACTTCCTTAAATTTCATGAAAAACTGAATTAATCAAGACTTTAAGTCTTCTTCGGGATTCTAAAGCCGATCATTTCATTTTTCCGTTTTCTATCACAATTTCTCTCTATGTCTCCCCTCAGTCTAAACGGCCCAATAATTACAAAGGCCTAAAATATGTATGCAGATTTTATTGAAAAGCAATCTGCAGTGGGACGAGTCAATCACTGCATCCGGCAAGGTTGGATTTGACTTCAAAATTTTCTATGAAATACAGATTTGTGTTTCCTCGGTGTGCGGCGATTGCTCGGATTTAAAGGTCGTTTCATCATGGCTGCCTGAGTAACCATCTAACTTTAATATTTTCGTGGCTAACAGGGTAACTCGAATCCAATTGCTTACCAGCAGAGGAGCTGGTATTATGTTCCAACCAATTTAAATCCTACAGGTACATTATCGAGAGATGCTTCTACGGAAAATAATATTTGTAAAAATTTTTCAGAATTTCAAAGAAACGATTCCTCTAATTGGCCAAGGAACCTAAGCTATCTAACTGATCTGCCGGGAAGAAAGCGTACAGCCATATTAGCCTCTACACTATACAATTGGTTGGAGAACTCCAAGTACCACAATTTATTAGTAAAAATGCAGCGTGTTTTTGGGTATCTTTACATATTCGTAATTCTGATGATTTGCATTAAGGCAGAAGGTCAAAGCTGCGTTATTCGGTCTGAATACGGGCACGACTTTATAGATTCGTAACGTTTAGCAAATACATTTTACAGCGGAATATAAAGTCTTAAAGCAACCAAAAACATTGCTTCTACTACTGAGCTTTATTCATTAGCAACATTTATCGATTGAAGAAATTTAGCGGGTGTTAGCGAGATGCTTTAAAGCTTAATCTTGGGTTTTGAGACTCGCTATCCCATCATATTATCAAAACTCCCCTCGTTTGCGCACACGCACACAGCGGCAACAATATCGGCCCATCGGTGCGCAAAAGCTTATAGCATGGAACCGATTGGCGATCCGATCAGCCAGGCACCGCCCAGGCTATGGCTACATTCTAAACACCTTTTCCCACCTCCTAAGCGATACCAAACAGTGAATTTAAGGGGAAAATGGCAGGCAATATACGGAAACGAGGGAACGTTTAAAACACTGGACTTCAAGTGTGCATTTGTTGCAGCCACATACAGTCTGTTCACTTGTAAATGTGAATATGTTGATATATTAACCGGCAGTTTGAAACGTGGAATAAAAAGTTCATTTCCTGTGTTGGCGATTTTATAAGTTAAGAAAGTTGAACAAAAGTTCGCACGAGGTATTGTAATAAATTATAAAACGTTTTACAAAATATTAAAATAAAACTTTCAAAAGCAAATTTACTAATAAAAAAAGAGAACGAAAAAGTGGAACAATGGGAATTGTCTTCTTCCTCTTTTGTGAGCCAGAAAATCAACGGCAGACGATTTGCGGAGTTGAGCAAAAAAGGTCCAACGTGAACACGAAGTTCTTTGTTTGAACCTTAATAAAGTTGACGTTGTAGCTTGATTGTAAATGTATATATATGTATTCATATATATTTCGGGTATTATAACGACCGCAACGTAATTGTAATTATATTGCGAGATGTGATCTTTCCCAAGTTTCAATTAACTTTTTTATTTTATGTTCTTTTCTCCAGGCAGAGTGAATTTCTTAGTGTGAGATGTGATGGAGTACAAGTGTACGTGGATAGGTGTCTTATGGTAGAGCTGAAATGTTGCGAAAGTAAATTAGTATGTGAAGGTGTAGGTTCATGGTTTGGCTGACAACATTTATATGTTGTGTTGACCACCTTTCAAAAACGAGAAGATGTTCGTGTAACCCTCTGTGCGTGAGTGCAAAATGTTAATAACTCTGCGATCATGGGGACCGCGTAAAGAAAATTTACGAAACGGGGAAGGATGAGATGAAGCGGCAACATCCATCAGTGGATTGCACAAACCCATACATACATGGAGGACTACTCACTATGTTAATTTTGTACAGGTGATTGATTATTCCATCTCGTATGGTTAAATGGGGGAAATTGGCGAGTAAGCAAAACCTTTCAAGTAGAGGCCTAACGCTTGCCATCTGTTTTACGTTCAATTTGTAAGTGGATTTCATGGCCTAAAGAGATACGCGAAGATATTTCTATTGAATTCTGCTTAGTTTCACAAGATCTTTAGTTGAAATATCCAATAAGAGTGAGCAAGCGTATTCCAGATTTGGCTTTACTAGGCCGTGATACAGCTTGATTATGGAAGAAAGATCGGACTCCATCAAATGTCACAATTCGATCTAGTTGATAATTTTGCAGAAGAGAGTTTTGAATGGGGAAAAAGCCTTAAAAAATCAAAGATTGTAATAAACGATATATTAAAACCATATAAATGGGAATTGTCGTGACACCACCTAAAAACGATTAAGCAAAGCATACGAAATGAAATCATACATTTACCCTCAAAGTAACACATACAAGTTTCACATACAACTTCGAAGCATAAAGGTATACTAAAGTTGATGTCGTGTTGACATCGTTTATAATTTTAGAAAGCATACACCGCCTTATTAATAAGAAGTTGAAGTACTTGTGAAAGATTTTGTGAAAGAAATCAATCTACAAACTATCAAAACGTAATAATAATAAAAATCGTAGTAATAATATTGCAATGCTTTGATTTCAAATATATTTTCCGTTGAAAGCTCTGTTGATGAAGGAAGATGATGGTTCTAAGACAAGTTCCAATATCGACATATCGCATTCATTCGACAAACATATTTTTCGTTACATATTGAAATAAAGTTGGCGGATTTGCATACCGTGCAGCGCACATGTTTCTTTTGAAAATATAGCATGAGTGCATAATATTTCTCTACGTAGGTTTATATGTAATTTGTGTATAAATTGTGTGAAAATTATTATTATAATATTTGAGCGTTCGTTGGCTGAACCCAAAATGTGAAATCATCCCAAATACGAATGCACAACAGAGGGGCGATAGTATTGCATGAAAGTAATTATGAAATGAGGAGCAATACGTAATAGCTGCTCACTGGAATGGTACTTGAAAAGTAATGTAAACATTATTTATTGTCTTAGTCGAGTTTTGTTTTATCACTTTTAAAGAACTTGTTCGGCGTCTGCATGTAGGGCTGTTAGAGGTCCGCATCCATAAAAGCAGATAGGTCCCTTTGCTTTGGTTGAAGACCTTGAAAGGCAGGTATTAAGGTCGTGTTTTATTCAGAATGAATCTTGGGTACTCATCAACTTTAACTTAAAGCAAAAAAAAAAAACTCGAGGCACAAATCGACCAATGAATTTAAAACGGAATGAATATAGAGGGAGGAAGGAGGCAGACGAATGCCAGATTGTCTGAATGAGTTTGTTGAATTGTCTCAGATTCCAACACTGATCAACGGAGTATATGAGGTTGCTGTTGCTAACGCAACGAGAGAATTAATATATCCTTCCATTGCAGCGGTGAATTCAGTAAAGGATAGATTGAAGTTGGTATTCGTGTGGCGTTACATTTGCTGGCGGAGTGACAGAAAAACAGAAAAGGGATAGAAAAACTATAAAATACTAACGAGAGAAACAGTTTTATACGATGAGGTTAATAACCAAGGCGTGGAAGTTTTGAAACGAAAGTTAAACTGCTAGAGGAATGCAATGTATACTGACTGGTGATGAGAACACATACACATACACATACAAAGGTGTGCACACAATAGCTTGAACCTGTTTTTAATACTTTGTTATCATTGAAGGCCTTCTAATGTGCATGCATGCGTGTGTACATTGTTTACCAAAACAAATCTATATACTGCACTAATAACATTTCCGTGTCCAGACCATGCATTTACACATTGCTATACACAGTTCATCCTGGATGTAATTGTGGTAAGCGCACATACAAAAGTTTCTAAACATTTGTTTTCATACTCATCAACGAAGGGTGTATTGGATCTGTAATGTCCTTTTGAACCTATAAGCCTATGGCAAGTATATGTTATTGAACAAATTAGCAGAAAATGTAGTTCGCCTATCTCTTCGCTGAATTTGAAGGTGCGCAAGTAGGTTTCAAATAGTACGGAAATTTGAAAAATAAAAAATAATCAAATACTTCAGATTTTATCAAATGGAGCTTTTCATTAATGAATGGAAAATGAACGGTCTTGTAATTCAAAGACAAATTCGCGTGATTTTGTTTCGTTACTACTATGTATAAAATTTTTCTGTTAAACTTAGTACAATTTTCAAAATCAACCTTGAACTCCTGTTTAAGGTAGGATAGGTACGAATTCATCTATCGTGTTCCTTGATTCCATGTTCGTTTTTTCTTCTCTTATATAAGAAAATCACTTTATGGGTGATAGGTGTCCGGAATGCGATCTAAGCTATATTTATATATTCAAGCTATTGTCTTAGGTTTTTTCTGTATGAAAGGCACAAAAAAAAAAAACACTCTTGAGATTAAATTGCATTTTTTACACGTGTTTTCTCGTTTTTCCTAATAGTTTTTTTTTTTTTTTTGTTTTCTTTGTTATGTCTGCACTATTTTCCTAAGAGTCGAGCGTCAGTATTATACGCTCTATTACAGGATTCAAAGTATGCATACACTTTATGTAAGTTGTATATTTTAGGAGTGTGTTTCTTTATGTATGTAAGTGAGCCAATATAATGCATATACTATAAGGACAAGCGTTAAACAAACTTTTATCCATAGACTTTCAGTCTCGTTAAATAATGTATGTTCCGTCAGAGAAGAAGCCATAAAATTCCTTCTTACGTTCATTTCTTTTAGCAGATTTAATTTTATTAAATAATTTGAAAAGAAAAATAGAAAACAATTTTATATTATATTCGACAAATAACTCAACGGTCGTGGGCTCAAATATCAGGTACCGTACCAGCATTCATAAAAGGCGATGATAGCTTCACATGCTAGTGCTTTAAGACTACATTAATAATAATAATAATAATTTTCTATTATAGTAATAAGTACAAAATAAATTAGCAGAGTTCGATTTTTGCAAAAAAAAAAAAAAATGAAAATGAACCACAAATATAGGAAAAAAATGTAGTATGTATGGTGCATTAACCTTGATTCTAATGCTTCTCTATATTTCCTTTCATCTTTGTTAGGTTCTGACAGCCGAAAGATTTGTTTCCATTGAGCTTACCGGAGTATAAAATAAGAAACTACGAGAAGGGCGGGATGTTTTTGTCCTCCGGCTCGATATGTTGACATAGAGTTGTTTTACTTGAGCATCACGTTTTTCTAGCTCAATTATGCCGCTCTTACTTTTGACTTATATTGTAAGTATATTTTCGCCTTTAATTGCATTGATTGTCTCCCTGATATTTTTATTCTTTATACCACATGCGGTACAAGGCTATGCGGATGTATCTATACATCTATAAGAACGTGAGATAAACTTATCTTTTCTTCAATCGATCATTCCATCCGGCGGCCTGCCCATTGCAAGTTTTTACACTAACTACTTTTGGCTCCACTTGTTCAGATCAGACACATTTTTTGACCACTCCTCAGATAATAGCTTATTTGTGGCTTTTAACTTTTAAAGAGTCTTTGTTTTCTTCTAAGTCTTGACAGTTTAACGTTCTTTATTCTCAAGTTATGCGTTCATAAGATTTGTGGTACCCTTGCTTACTGTTATTTGCAATATATCCTTATCGGGGTAGATCACTGCAAATTTTTCATAAACTCGATTTATTTTGGATAATAGATGCTTTGGATATTCTAGAACAGGCGAAAAAAATTTATTACCCGCAAAAAATGTATTCCCCGAAAATTCATGATTTTCCGTAAGCAAAATATCTTGGACATAGTGACAATAATAAAATTGTTTAATATCAATTTTGCACTAAACAAGGCTTCTTAATTTATGAAAATCATAATTGGACGTGGAAAAAAAGGCGCGGCGCTACAAAATGGAGCAAGTAGAAGGCCGCTTAGAATAAGGCGGATAGTCATAACTCATCCACAATAAAACATAAGGATACATTGAGATATTCGTCAGGGCTATGAAAAACTTTTGCTTAATAAATGAGTTGGTGAAGGCAATTGTTAGGGCCATCACAAAGTTCCGTTAGGAAATGGCGTTAGTCGTTTTACTATGTTTCTAATTCAAGTTTTGGTAAAGAAGAAGTTCTAAGTCTCACAAATTAGACCAAGAGAAAAGAGAATCTAAATGAGATGTTAGATCTATCTGGATTATTGATACACAAATTTAAATAGAAAACAATAACGGGTCGTAGTGCACCATAAAATACTCTGCACAACCCTACAATTATACTAATGACTGATGATATGATGATATCATATAATTCGTTATATGGGAAGAGGTCGAAGATGTAGTCCGAACCGTACCATTTTCAACAGCGTTTCTCCTTTGGCCAAAACACATCAATATACCAAATTTCATCGCAATATCTTAAAAGCTACGGTCTATAGATGCAGCCCAAGAGAACAACACGGCCGCTGGTGACTGCGCTGCACCTAGCGACTGCGCTGCACCTAACGACTGCGCTGCACGTAGCCGTTTTTTTTTCAATTTAAGACGATGTTACCCTGAGGTTTTTCGCAAAAAATTAATATTTCATTTTTTCCCTTCAATCTTCATAAAAATCTCTGAAAAATTAGGACCTGTAGGTTGAGCAAAAGAAACAAGACGGACAGGCGGACAAAGGGATAGACGATCAGACAAGCTTAGATTTAGAAAGTGATTTGTCGGTATAATAAAAGATGGATCTCTCTCAAGTCCTTCTGGGTGTTACACACATCCGCCCCTAATAAACTTTTGTACCACAAATATTGCAGGGTATCACAAAGAGGTATTAAACAACCAATATCGAAATTTAGTATGAAGGAGCATTTACTTCTAGCTTCTAGTTTCCGAAGTTGTATTAGTTACACTACTTAACATTGAATTAATTAATTATTTTGGCATTTTTATTGATCAGCGGTCGTAAAATTAGTGCTTGTGTTCGTAAGATTTTCTTGCAAAGCTACTTTAAGCAGTTTTAGTTAGTAAAAGAGTGTTTTTTTTATGGTTGTGTGGAGATTGCACTAACAACACTCGAGAATTACACAAAAATAAAAAAAAAGTTATCACGTTCTTCTCTAGCTATGTGCGTATAGATTAAATGATTTTACTTTGTTATACCCATCACCGAAGGACGAGAGGTACCATTATTTTGTCAAAACGTTTGCAACGACCAGAAGGAAGCATCAGATACCCCACAAAGTATATATATTCTTGATGAGAATCAAATTCAAAATCAAAAATGTCCGTCTGTATTATGTCGGTTGTCAACATTCTTCTCGCCGCATAAATAAAGCTATCGACTTCGAATTTGGCAGAAGCATTGGAAGTTCTTGCACGCAGATGGATGTTGAAAAAGGGGCAAAATGGGTCGAAGGATACGTCCCCAGCACCACGTAAGCGTCGGTTTTTCAAAGGGAATGGAAAAATGTTTTTTTTTACTCATAAACTATAGCAAATAAATGTACAAATATTTGAACGCGTATTCTATGGGCGATGCTGCAGCATTTGTGCACAAAAATGGAAAAAACTGATCACGTCTACCCAATGTTATAGCGTATTATTTTTTCAATACCTTTATAACGCGCAGAAAAATGCTTCAAAAACCCCACAAGGTGTACAAATTCCTGGGCAATTTCAAATCTAGAATGCATCTAACCGCATCAGCTTGTCCGCCTGTCCATCTGACTGCCTGCGCAAGTTTGTAGTATTTGCGGCAAATATTCATCCGAAAGTGAAAATGTCACCAACAAATTTGCAAAGGAATTTGGAATTGACCTGAACTTTTCAAAGAACACGCCTACAACGCCCACATGCCAATACGACAAAAACTTTTTCATTGAAATATTTTTATTGAAATAGTATTCTTTTGAAAATAGAAGAAATCAGCTGCGTCCACTCCATATTATGGAGCACGAAAATTTTATTCTTTTACTTCTTTTGTCTTTTTTGGGATAATGGTGATGGGTATAAAGGATTCGGGCCCGAGAGAATTTAATTTTAATTTAAATTTGCACCAGGGCCGTACTGTTGAGCCCCTTAAATTGATAGTTGCTTCCGGAAATAGTTCCGGTGTCATTTTTTAAGATTAATTTTAATAATTTGCCATTTATTGCCGTTAGTTTAGAAAAACATCCTTTTCTTAACTTTTAGCAACATTGAAAGAATGTGTCTGTATGTCCTCTCTGTTAGTCTATATATGGAATTTCGAATACTATTATTATTTTTAGCACGAAGTGTACTGAAGTGAAACCTTACGAAGATTGGAAACTGTAAGAAACGGACGTGGAAATACTCCTTTCTCTGCTAGCAATACTTACAATATATTTTGTGCACTTCGCATTACATGTCACCGTATAGTCTTTATGCTCAAATGATAAAACAATAACTTACATAGGCTTAACGGGATCTTTCTTTTAATCAACTTATTCTCTTGGCATATTTAAGGGCTTTTTAATTTTATTTGCTCTTGTATTGCTTGTGTGCATGTATGTCTGCTTTCAATTTTATACATGCACTTAATATTATTGTATATTCCAAAAATACGAATTTACAAAAGTTTCCACGGTCCAGATCAAAATTTAAATTTCTTTGTTTTTATACCCTATTTATATAAAACTATTTGTAATTTTTTTTAAATTCTTTTGTGCAAGCAATCTAATAAGTACTTTCCATTTATCCAATTTTCTTTCTCCCTTTTTGGTTTAAATCATTTGTTGTTGTTTTTCGTTGCAACGTAACGTGCGTATGTAGTTCTTATATTTAGGAAAACACTGTTTGCCAAAATATTTTGTTTTCTCCTTCAATTTTCGATCAATTTTTCGGCAAATCACTAGACTATCGTTTCTTTTGAATTTTGCACTACTTGAACTAACTTCCTTCACTTTAGAATATTACTTGTTTCTTTTGCACTCGACGTGCCTCGACTCTCCACCAACAAAACTCAAAAAAAGACTGTCCTCCTTCTCTCCCTAATTGTGCTTTTCTTCTCAGGTCTACCTATCTCTCATGTCTGCCAATTATTTTGTTCGTCGTTATTTTTTTGTCACTGACTGAGAGACTGACAACCCCACATTCTACAAGATTATAGTTGCAACAAAATAAAACCACATATTGCACATGGTAACAGATATCGTATTGATACTCGCAATATTTACTATTTTGCCTAAATTATTATAGATTATTATTGCGCAGAATATCATTGCAAATCTATTCGTTTTAAAATTTCCCTCTTTAATGTGATTTTCTGATGGATTCAATAAGTTCTACTTAGGGCTTTGAATTTCATTGCAAAGTCCTTAAAATATCAGCTAATGGGGATTAGTAAAGTGTTTATATACTCCTACCATATACAGCTCGGTTCCCTTAAAACGAAGCACATCGATTCGGCTTGATTAGGCTGCTTTATATTCGCGCACCCAATATTTCTTTTCCTCACTATTTCTTTATTTATATATTTATTTATTAGATTGTAATAACAATCAGAAAACTTCAACACATACCCTCTCTTTTTTACCTCGATCAAGTCGGAATGGTTGGTTAAAAACGCTATTTAAAATTGTTAGGTTTGAAAAGTTTTCGTTATATTAACGCACCGAGTACTATTTTTCGCAAACTCCCTTATTGTACTGTACTGTTACATAGGTTAAGTAAAAGCAAACGAAAAATTACAACAAAAAGAATCCATGATGCAATTGGGTTGCAAGGTTGCCACTGCTTCAAGCAAAGTTTGGACTTACCAATTACTAACATACCACGGCTCAACCCAAGTGCATTTACACAAGGAATTTAACAAAGTCAACAATTCAAGTTAATAATATATTTTAAAGTTCACATGCCCCTGCACGCCTCCACTCAGTCAAAACCTTGGTGAATATATCCGCAGCAATCTATTAGGAACACACATGGTTTCACAGAGATTACTAGATCCTTCATTGCATCTGTCCAACACCCTAACGTAATGGTATTTCAAATCGATATGTTCACTCCGCTTTGAGTGACTTAGTGTACTTAGTGTAGCCTAAGCCACTCTTGCTTGCTTGTCATCACACAGAACACACCCATTCCCAGCCCTCTTTAATATCGCTCACCATCAAAATTTGAGCGAGTATGACGACCTTCATAAAAGAGAACCAAAGAGAGAAGAAAATGCTCTCTTTTCAGAAGAAAAGAGAGCCCTCTTCCGATTGTATATTAGGGCTCCTGCGAAAACTAAGTCTTTAGATGGAAACAAAATATAATTTTTGCTATTTTATGATGAAAATAAATGAGGAGTCAGTGGTGTACAGTATTTAGAGGTCGGCCTTAATCGTTTGTAATGTTTTTAGTTATTCTTGCCTGAATTTGTATAATCAGCAATAGAAGAATTGTTCTTCGTGGCACTTATTTATGTCTTTATTGTTGTAAAATTTTCATAAAAGTTCGAAAACGGATGGCTTAGCAGCTTGTTGTTGGCATGTTATTGTCATGCTCAATTGCACAATCGATAACGTTGCCTGCGCTTTACTTTTAGCGTCATTTTATTGTTTCGCTTAAGGAAGGCATCGCCAGAGTTGTACCTGCCTTTTGCAGACCAAGAAAGATTTTCAACATTTTGCATTAGAATTAATACCTCATCTTGCGGTTTATCTGCACTTGTAGTTTTGAAGCCACACCATGCACCCCTCTCCGTTACCTTAAAGCAGAGATTTGTTAGTTAAGTCAGTCAGAATAGACAGCAATTTTTTATACATATATATTTGGAGCCTGTTTAATGGACTATATACATAAAACATTTCTTTCTTCATATATATAGTATTTATGTAAGAATAAAATTTAAACTCATGCAACGTTTTTTTGTAGAATTTTAATTTCTTATCTCTATCACCTGTAATACAACGCACTTATGGGTGTAAGTATAGTCGAGAGGAAAGCCTCTTTTGTTTACTTTTAATTGAAAAGTTCTTCGGAACTTTAATTGTGTGTGCTTGCTATTAATAAAATCTTTGTTATCTTATAATGAACAAGTTACGTGACGTTAGGCTGCGTATGTTATTCCGTGCGCATAATTAAGTTGGAAAAACCTTAAATAATATTAATAATTTATTATATATGTAAATGGAGTCAAGGCATGAGTTGTACCGTCACATGTGCCTGGACGTTCCGTTTTACAACGTATTAGATTTTTAGGTTAGATTTTAGGGATATTTTTTCGAAATGAAACGAACAAAACACTTGACGCGTAGATATTAAATGCTTCGTCAAATTAATTTAATTACTTTCTTATTTTTCCTTGCAAGTTTTTCTTACTCCAAGACAATCAATTCTTCAATGTTTTTTCTGCTCGCAAATCTGACTCTATTCGCAATGTTTGAAGGAGAAGGGCAACGGAAAACGAGTATAGAGCTCTGGGCAACATAGAGTAAAGATTATACAAGTTCAGAAAAGCAATTGAACAACATTAATTAAATAAGTTACACTTTGAGTGTTGTTCTTTTGAAATTTTTAAGAGTGGACAGTTGCTTTTACAGCTCGTAGTAAAAGTGCCGCTGCGGAAGTAACATAAAGGATAAAGTGTTCGCAAAAAATTAGATTCGGTTCGACCATATAAACATTTAATGGATAAGTTTTATTATTTAAGAAGTTTTGCGTAAAGAAAGTAAGAGCAAAATAGTTAACGCTTAATAACTAATCTAAAAGCTGCAATAAATTAAATAATTTTTTTTTTTTTTTTAAGGTTCTTGACAATGATCGCATTTCGTAAATTGTTAAAAAGACTTAAACTAAGTCGGAAAGTTTTCTCTTTCTTTTTCGTTTTTTCATCGCTTTGAATGCCTCAAGTTATAAACTGAGTGCGAATTGAGTTTTTTTTTTTTTTTTTTTTTTTTTTTCTATTTTGCTACACTCATTGTTGTTTTCTCTGTTGAACTTACATTCTCTAGTTTTTGTTATTGTTCTTGGTTTGAAATATTTAATAATTCTAAATGACATTACTGCAATCCTTTATATTATAATCCTATAGCGGTATAGTATGGTTATAAAGCAAAATTCCTCGAATGTTGTGTAAATGAAGAAAGGATTTGCGTGTACGAGCAAATAGGATGAAAAAAGAAAGTAGAAAGAGAGGATCCGAGTATTATACTTATGAAATCATTATTCTGCGGCCAGCTTCGAAATCTCGCAATCATGCCAAAGGCTTTTAATAAAATGGAAGGAATTCTTAATTGTTTAATTTAAATTATAATACAATCAATAAATCTTTTAAATCCCTTCTTTTGGTAGGAAATCGTTTGAATAATAAATGACTTACATGTATTACGTCGTAAGATGTTTTATGTACAGTGACTTATTTTATTAAATTTCTTATGAAAATCCCTGGTGAACAACTCATCTTTGTACGTCACAGTGACCGTTGGGCGGTTGAGATATCATATTCATTACGCGGTGTTTCACTGGCGTGTAGCTACGTTATGTATGTCAAGCAGAATTGTTTGGAGAGCTTTGTATTAGCCACGTACGTTACATAGCAAGCAAGTGCAATTATCCAACATTCGACTTTTCGAATTGATTTCAAAGATCTTCTTATTGCGAAATTTTACTTCAAAATATTTATAATTGACATATGAAAATTCAAGTGGATGGAGTGAATGCATAATCAATGAGGAAGAAAAGGGAAGAAAGGCAGCATTTAGAAATTTTTCTAAGGGGGATATTTCGCTAAGTAGCCAGT
Organism: Glossina morsitans morsitans; assembly: GCA_001077435.1. NCBI lineage: Eukaryota > Metazoa > Arthropoda > Insecta > Diptera > Glossinidae > Glossina > Glossina morsitans. Next base: position 34,794 of record CCAG010008532.1, read on the forward strand.
TGGGAACTGATAAACTATTTGCTGATTTCGACTACAGTTGCCCGGTTTTTGTATAGATGGGAACGCCGGGAATTTCTTTGAGTTTTACGTTTTCGACGATCTGTCGCACTACATGAAGCTAGCGCGTGGTAAAGACGTTCTAGCATAAGCGCAAGCATGTAAATGGCAAGAAATGATAGATAGACTGGTCTATATGTGCCCTAATCTGATCGACGATTGTGAATAAGCATCACGATGAGTTTAAAGCGCGCTGCATATTATGGTGTTTCGACATAACTCCCTTCCCGTGCATTGTATTAACAGGATATGTTTGTGCTATGTGAGTGGTGTCCATTCTCAAAAATTGAACTATCATTTCGTAAAATAGTTCTTAGATCTGAAAAGAAATTAAAACGATTTGCGGATAACGGTCTACGAGGAATGCTTCTTGTCAAGTGTTCCTTTCGGTCATCTGGCTATGCAGGATCTGAGCAATCAACTTTACATATCAATTGAACGGCCAATTAACAATTCAAAGACTAAAAGAGAGAGAGACACATCGACTACGAATGTTATCGCGGTCAACAATGTGCATACTCCGATGATTGGTATAAGGAAAAACAAAATGGTTTTTATATATATTGTGTAACGCGACGAATGCCGTTAAAGGAAGAATGTGACTTCTTTTCTGGTTATTATTATTCAGCAGATTCCAATTGCAACTATATATGAAAGCTTTTAGTTTTGAAATTTTCAGCACCTGAAAATTCTCTCTGAACCTTTTTAATCTTTTATTGTTTTTCGTTAACAAATTTACTGTTGGCCTCCATAAATATTATGTGAAGCATACAAAGGTCGGATTAAGTTCCATTGTTTATATAGTTTTAAGAAAAAAATGAAAAGCAAAACTTGGCATGGTGGATAATCGTAGTGCAAACATGTCGTCGATGAATATATTTTTCCTACCGCTAGTAAGGCATGTCATAATTTCCTAATTGTTTGTAATACAAAAACAGATATGGGAGATTCGATATTTCTCTCCAGCATTGATAAGAGCGAATAGATTTAGAAAGAATAACTCAGTCATTTGCATGATGATTGAACCGCTTGCCAAGTGGAATTTACCGTAGATAACCTTGCGTAGACATATGTTTTTCGATTTTCATCTTAACTAATCATGTGCGAAGAAACTTCTCCCTTATTCTGCTTCTTCTATTAATGTTTTCTGCTCTAGGTTGCATAGCAAATTCTACGTTACGGCGTAAGAGCGGCTCACTTGTGCGAGCATTATAGCCGTATATGCTATCTTGCAGTTGTCGTACTGAAAGCTTCTGCTAAGGTATATCTTCTTTGCATCCAAAAAGTCATTTAAGAAGAGCAAAACCAATAGTAATAATAACAATAATAATAATAGTAACAGACGAGTGGTGGATACAAATGCATTTGTTCAAAGCCGTATTTCATTTCTCTTTTGCTTAACTTTGCAATTTTTGTTTTTTACTTTACGCACACGCATATAGCAAATAATTATTATCTGATGCGAGCCCTCAGAATTCAAGTGGCCTGAATACTATTCATGTTTTTTTCATATTTACGTTCCACTTTCAGCAAGTTTATATGGATTTTAATTAAATTATTAATATTCATTTTTATTAATAAAGGAGTTCTTTTTTTATGGTAGTTTCGTTCAATTCTTTTTTACTCTTTTATGATTACAACACAGAAGGTATGTTCAACTCTTTGATTTGAAAATAAATTAAAGTATTATAAGTTGAGAATATTAAACAAGTTAAAGGCAATATATGAACATTATGTTTTCAAAAATTTTCTAGCTCGTGATGTCATTTCAATACGTCCGTAAATTGAATTGCAAGCTAGAGCGGCGCCGAAAACGGGCCTAAATCGATTTGTTCATTTCGTCTGCTACATTTCCATACCGAACAATTGCTTAACTCAATCAAATTCATTTGAAAGTTGTTTTGATAAACTCCTGAGGCGATATTCAATTATTACGAAAGTTATTGAAATGTCTTTAAAATAAATAAGGCTCAATAACTTTTCGACTGACACTCACTCTGGCTGTTAATAAACAAATTTACGGTTTTTGTATCTAAGTTTACTTAGATACAAAACAAGTAAGAACCTTATACTCTGCGGAGGCCGAATCTCGCATACTCACCACATAAACGCTTGATCCACTTAGGATTTTAATGTCCAAGAAATCGGTTTTTTTTAAATGCTCCAGGACTTTATGTATTGAACGTTCGTCACAACTAAATTATGACTAACATACTTTACCGCATTCTACTCTCCACATGCGTTCATTTGATACTTACCTATATCGAAGATATTTTTAAGAAGTCCAAGTGCACTCTCCAAGTGCTTTTATGCGACACCAACGGTATGTGATATCAACGGTGTTGTAACGAAAATATTCGTTCAGTACGTCGTGACGTCCGAGATAATTAATTTGGAATTAACACACTTAGCTTCTCGCATTCTACTCTCCAAATTGTTTTATTTGATATTCATATGGCCGGTATTATTAAGAAAATACTAATCCACTACGTCGCGGTGTCTACTATATTCATTTTACAATTAACCCATTTTTAGGCAGACAACACATCCTTATTTGAGGAATGTACAAAACAGTTTTAAGCATTCTGTCTTGGTTGCCTTATAAATGAGCATAAAACTGCAAAAAGTGAAAAAAAAATAAAATTTAATCATTTGCAATTTTGTGTGGGCATGGCCGACATTTTTTACTTTTGCATGTAAAGAGCAGAGTGTTTCCTAAAGTAGATGTAGAAATTATAAGCCTTCTAACTTTTATAATCTCCGAACAAAAACCCACGAATTCTTGTTACAAAAAAAGGAGTTGCGTTCACTTTACGCTCCACTGCGCGCTTCTAGTCCCACCAATTTGTCCCATTTTCAATACCAACGTGCGTACAGAAGCTTCCAAACTTTCTATCAAATTTTAAATCGATATCTTCGTTTTTGCGACCAGGAGAGTGCCAACAACAAACACCACACAGACGCATAGACGGACGGACATGGCTAAATCAACCCAGAATTTCACGTTGATGAAGAATATATACCCTTTATAGGGTCTCTGAAGCTGTCTTTCGGGTGTTACCTACATTATGAAAAAAAAAAAAAAAAAATGAGTAAACCCTCATCTTACAGTGGTCGGCATAAAAAGATACGAAATGAAGTAAATGTTAAAGCTATTAACGCTAAATTCTGAAATTTCCAATAGAAAACACTAGGGAATGTTAGTGGGCTTAAGATGTACACAGTGTTGCTCATGTCGGTGTCAATACATGCACATTGTATGTATTTTCGTTTATTACTATTCAAAATTGTCGTTTTTATAGAAAGCTATACCGTGGTTATTACACAGGCCATTGTCTATCAGATCAATATTTATGAGAAATTATTGCAATTTTCAAACATTACTTGTTGAGATTTTGTATATATTTCTCTTTGGATTTATGAGAAATGAGTAAGAACTTATTTAGCTGTGCATAAGTTGGGCAGAATCCTTTAATGCTCACTTTTAGCTGGTGTACATATAAAGTAAATACATTCACTCAATATGACGATCACATATTTTTCTATACTAAGTATATATATCGTGTATTGAGTTAAAAATAAATTAAATTTTTATTTTATTTGTTTATATGTAAGCTAGTGAAAGCATTACGTTCATGTGCTTCTGATTATTAAATAATATAATGTAAAATAAATCACGCGGAAATTTATAAAAAGAAATGTAAATGAAAAAAATTTCACTTGTTTATCTTTTATAATTAAGTGAGAAACTATGTTATAACTGTAATCAAGTCACGAATAATAATAATATGGAGAATATTCCACACAATATATGGTTGGCTGATTCGCGTATATATAAATCAAGTCGAGTTAATTTTAATGTTGTGATGATAATTGCATACTGCATTTTGACTAGCGTGAACATCCAACCATGTGAGATCGCTTTTTAATATTGTCGGAAAAATTGCATGTGTTTGCAAGTTATTTAAAATACGAGGGAAATTCTTTGCCCATTTTGACTTCATTACAAAATTAAATTTCAACGAATAGCTTGGTCGAAGTGCGCAATTTAAACAATTATTGTTCATCATACGCTTACCAACTTCCATTAGCAACTGCGAAAAATTAGAGAACTCCGTTTAGAAGCTATAACCGGAACAGTCAATTACTCACCGTACCATTGACTATCTTACAGTTAATACGCCATCAATCGATCTTATGATTAAATTCACTAGGAAACCATATTGTCCTTGAATTGCCTCAAATGCCAAATATCACACTGGCTAAGGAGTTCTAGTCGATATTGTGAAAGCGAAAATTCCTGATCATAATGATTAGATTTTAATTAGATTAGATTTTAATATTTTTTATAAACCTTCATAGGTGTTTTTTTTTCTTTACTAAAAGAACAGTACATAAAAATATGCTTCAAAAAATCCAAAGAATACTGCAACCATATATCGGTTTTCGGTTTCGATTTAAATATGATAGTGTGGAAACCATTGTTACGAATGTCGTCACAAGTTTTATGTTTTTGTTCCCGTCAAGGGAGTAAGTTCGCCTTGTTATAGAAAATCGATATACCTTAATATTGGAACTAAAAAAAACCGTCTGAAAGATTTTTAAAAGAGAATGTAACTATTACTAGATCGCATTGTGTAGTACACTGGCTATTCTAGGACAAAGTGTCTTTGACCTTTAGATTTGACCTTATATTAAATAAGATCGAACCGAAAAAAAGGATTTTTGTTCAAAGTCTTACTTTTAGTACTTATTGCTGAGTGAGCGATAAAAATACAACCTACAAATTTGCCTTCATTTTCTGGCTTGATGTTTCTGAGTAGTTGAAAATAAACGAACATATATTATCCTTGACTTTGAGGGAATGCAACAAACCTCTGCCTTGTAACTCTGGACTTAGCTGAAAAAATTCGAATTGCTTCGTCATACATCTTATCCTTCCAAAATAAATTAACTTGTCCCATTAGGAAATGAGTGGTGCGCATATGATGAGAAGAGTATATTCTAATGCATTTCAAAGTTTCAATAAAATCTGAATAGTTTTAACACCAAAGCAAGCAGCTTTTAATCGTTTCAATCTTTAAAACTATTTATAACTAATGAGGAGCATCAGCGTGCAATGAAATTCTATATAAACTCTTTGCATACTTATAACTAAATTCGAACATTGTTGTTAACTTAACACTACAAGCACCGAATTGTCTTTATGCTTATTTCTATCAGGGTGAGAGAATTTGCCTCTTGTTTTTTTGGTATTACCACAGTCACAAAAATTCAAGGCAAGATTGAAAGATGAATACGATATGTCAGACAGAAGCAACCTCGCCAATTTTTTTCTTGTGACCCAGTGCAGATACTTGTAAAAAGCTGTTATCGAGATGTGCATCTGCATGATCCATTGAAAAAATGGTTCCGTTCGGTTTTCGTTAATTACCCACAGAGGAATAGTTGACTTTGCTTTTATTTCTTGCGCATTTATTGAATGATTTTTGATATTATCACCATTGCCCTTTTGATCACATTTACGCAAATAGTATAATGCAGAAAAACAAGTTAAAAAGGAAACGGTTCCTTTTTGTGATTCCCGATTATCCAACACAAGAATTTTTATAGCCTTTACAAGGAAATACCAATTGTTTTGGGTTTTTTTTCTTGAGGAACTATTTTTGTATTCACAGAAAAATGTTTTACGAAATTGGAACAAACATATTTTTCGTATATATTGTAATCGTAGATGTCATCCGACATAGAAAATCTAAGCGTTGGCTCCTGCCAAGTCCAAAATATTAAGCAATTCCGCTTTTACTCAGTTACTCCGTACTTTAAATATAAAACGAAAGAAAATAATACTTTTGGGTAACGTTCACCTTACGCCACTTCGTCTAATGCAATTCTTAATTTATTTTCATATTCTATAAAACGCCTTATTTTTACACCTTAGGTATTACCGATATTTTGAAATCTAGATGAGGTAGAAAGTAATTGTTCCTGTATTCGTAGGTATTCGTACAAAAATAAATACACACACGACAAATACAGCGCATGCTTTATGAGATTTTATTTTTTTAAGCTCGAAAGTTTAAATGGGTCAAATTGGCGCATTTGGTAGTTCTCGTGTTAAATAGCACGACCAATGAATGATGCAGTTTACAAAATTTCTTCTAGTAATTAACAAATATATTTACTTATGTGACTATGTAACTCCGTTTGGGTATAGGCTCGTATATCCAAATACATTTAATTTACAATTTGACTCTATTTTCAAATACATTGCGATCATCCACGATTCAATGCCAAGCACATAATATACTTATGTTCCCAATCCATATTCATTTCCTTGTACATACGTATACTTTTGGCGTACTTGCTCGTTCCCATATGATTAACATGTGTTATTATAAACAAACAGAGATTCATCAGGTAATAAGTTTATATATTTATTTCACAGTTTTTTGAATAAAGGCACACACGTACGCATGGGCATATACCTGGGCAATCAAATGGGGAAGCAGAGTCATTAATGCAAGAGATCGCAGCCGTCTAGAAACGCTTGCAATCCTGTCAGTGATGCTAATGAACGACGGCAAAAGAAACGCATTCAGAAAAGTGGGGGTGGGATCGATGATCAACTTCACATTTGTAAGCGAAAGTCGATCGTCGAAATCGAGGTGGATACTGAGCAAACAGTACTCAACCACCGAGCGCCAAACTATTTTCTTGAATATTAATCATGGACATGGTGGAGGGAGCAGGAGCTCTACGCTCACTAGCCTTAAGTGGAATATTGCAACGCTTGAACAGGAAATGTTCAGAATGGGGGTGGTCTCCGGTTCGATAGAGGATCGCACATGGCGACAATTTGGTCGCGAACTTCACTGATCGAGGGATGCAATACTGCTATGCCATCAAGGAAACCCTACAGGAAGATAGCTTAATGCTATTGGTGGGGTGAAGAAACGAGTTCAACGAAGAAGGAGTGCCTGAAAGCCAGAAGACTGCGCCAACGATTTAGAGGAAGACCGTAGTTCGACATTCGGCTCGATGCCTATAAACGCCTACGTGGGAATGTGAAGAAAGCCATTCTGAGGAGCAAGGAAAACAGTTTCGAGGCCATATGTGGAGGTGTGTAGGTAAATATGGATCCCTGGGAACGGCGTATAAACTCATCCTCAAGAAGCTTAAAAGCCAAGTAACCTTTTATATAACCTGCCTTGTTGTATTGCGAAGGATTGCGACAATGCAATACCCGACGAAGTCGTGTTTCTAGGCAAAAGAAGCACGGGCTCGGGCATTGGAGACTCCTAGTGCAGATAATACGTCCACCAAGATTCTGAAGGTGGCTATTCACGAGAGGCCTGAGGTTTTCTATAAGTTCTTTCAGAAATGTCTTGAAGAAAGGGTTTTCCCAAGAAGATGGAAACTTCAGAAGTTGGTACTCATCGCCCCTGATAACACTTGATCCCAACAATGCATTTAAGGCGGCAAATTGGAGATGCATTGGATGGGCATTTACCAGCATGAAAGCATCAACATATATGGTAAGACTGGTGATGGGCATTGTCGTTGTTGCTAAGCACATTAATCATGTAGAAACTAATGGTAAAGCATGCAGGGACGCGCGCGGAATCGTGACTGGACACAGCAGGTCTAGACTTGGCAGACCACAAAATGGAAGGGATGTTCGTAAGCAACCAAAAAAAGTCGACATTACGGGGGTGAGAGTCGGCAACCTTACCATTACATCTTGCAGTACAGATATACTTAGGAGCTATGCTCGACAATTGGCTAAACGTCAGAGAGCATATCCAATATGCTGTGGATAAGGAAGTCGGAGTCCAATCTAAGCTATAGGAGGGCTTCGCGGTGAAGTGGCAAGCCCGATGAGAAAACGGCCGAAAAGCAGGTGGACGTTCTCACTCATCTCAAATGTATCACTGTAAATGGAGAAATATCAGGGGGGGGGGGCTAAATTACTACCTCACGCAGTTTCTGACTGGTCTTGGTGGCTCTCAAAGCTACCTGTAGACGGTAGAGAACGTCGAGCATAAAGTGTTCAGTATTTGAGGCATTTAGGCGACTTAGGCGCTGACCGTACAAGATATGTAGCAGGTCGACGGACAACCTGGAAGCCTGGAACAATGTCTAAAGTTTTGCGACAAAGATTCTGCATAAATTGCACCGTTTAGAGAGTTGGCGGGCTGTGAGAAAAGTAATTGGAAGCTAATAGGATACGCCCACCAAACGAAGATCATCAATTGCAATCAGCGCTCGCGAAGTTGGTATGAGCCAATAGTATCTTTCAAAGATTTCTACTTCCAAGGAAACCAATAAATGGATGACATCTTAAAAAGCGCCGAGAAACCTCTGCCTCTGCTAAAAAGAAATCAAAGCCACTAAGTAGTATTTGGTTTGGATTACATTGTTAATTTAAAAACTAATATTAAATTGATCTTCAAGTGAGGTAGAAAGCTACTTTTATGGCTTCAAGATAATAAGTCGAACTCTATTGATTTTACCGGTGATCAATGGGCTCACTTAAGGATATACAAAAAATACGTAAGATTGGATCAACTTGATTTTATAAAATTAGATTTTATTGATCATCTAACGCTAAACGACATTGAATACAATTTTATATATAAGAAAAACGGACAGTGGGTGTTTAATGTTCTATTAAGAAAGACATGGGATAAAAATTGATGCTGAGACCTGGAGACTGATTATTCGAGTAGGACTACTCTTATCTACACTTCGGTATTGGAATACTATTTTACAAGAACAAATTGCGAACGTTTAATATATTGATTGATCTTTTGAAATTGTCTTTTGAATACTCTCGAAAGATGTCAAACAAGGTTATAAGTTCCATTTAACGATTCTGAAAAAATGAAGGTCTAAACATGAATAAAATTTAAGTTAAGAAAAAATTTTTGACGACGATTCATTGAGTTATTGACACCTGATAAATTGTTTTAGTTGAGTTGATTGGCTTTGAAAATCGTAACAAAGGGTACTTATATAATTATTTATACTGATGTCTCTACAGTTCAGGAGAATATTGGAAATGACAAACCAGAAAATCCATTCCGCACGTTTGAAAACAAAATGACCGTCTCGCGTATACATTGAATATTGTTATAGTGACCTTTTAAAAGCATGACCGTGTTTTGCTTTCGGTTAATGGGTCACAAGTGAGTATTGTATCTCGTTTGCAGCACGTGAATTTTGAATGAAATGCAATATACTTCAGTAGCAATAACTTTTGCCGTGCTACCGTTCCGAACGGCTTTAATTGTAGAAGGTCCATTGTCGCTTACATTGGAGGTAGTGGATACGCTTCGTCTAAACGCCATTTCGCTGTGTATTACAAATTTTCCGCAATGATGAGTGCGGAAAAATTCGTGTTCAGTCACAATCACTTGGCAGGAATTACATATTGTAATACACATACAGATACAACTTGTTTCCTTGTTTAATAAATTATTTTAATCTAAGTTCAGGTGTTAGGCTCTCTCTCATAATATTTTTAATCGTATCGATGCAAAAAAGCCATTTTTTATTGTTTGATTCCATTTTATAATGTATTTTACTTTTTTAACTTACGTTAACGGCTTAAATTCAACATTGGTAGTTTTCTCTACATGATGACTTGATTATTTTTAGAGTTAGTTAAGAGAAAACTCTCTTTATGCAGGATAGAAATGTTAAAGAATTTACCTCAAGCAATATTCCTCTTTCTGATCATATGATCCAGGTATCTTCGTAAATATTTCTAGGTGCTATCGTAAAATAATAAGCAAAATAAATACCAATTTCTTCTTGTTTCAGAAGAGAAGGGCAATGAAGGGCAACAGTAATAATAAAATACGTGTAACAAAGTATTATAATATAAAACGGGGATACGTATGCTTTGGTATTTTTTTATCTTTATTTTTTTTATCTTGTGGAAAACCTTCTAGCCAAAATTATAAATTATTGTTGTATTTCGTTATCTACATTGTTTTAATAATTTTTTCAGAGAATAAATTCCAGGCGTTGTTATCTTTTTAGCGACCTTCATACTTTATGATGAAAAATGCGTCGCTTGTAAGAAATGTGGATCGTGGCGCATGCGCCGCTGTTTGTGGTGGATATCGCTGCTTGCTGGTAAAAGGAGTGGGTAGAAAAAAGCTATCAGTGGAATGTATTGGATATGAATTGCAAGGTAAGTGTTAAAGATGAGAGCGAAGAAGAGTAATTTGTAGGAATATCGTGTGAATATCCTATACGCTTCCATTTCCTCTTCTCTTCAACCGCCATCTCCTCAGTCGCCATAGTGCCTGGAGCACGGTGGTCACGAAGGCATAGGTAGTGCCCTTTCCTGCAGGGCTTTCGGCGATGTGGTCTATTCCGTCGTGCAGACCGTAACTAGATCAATCGAACGCGACGGATTTCGGGCAATTAAAATCGCGTACTCCACACCTCGTATTGCGTCGATTGCATTTGCCATCTTATCATTGATGTCAAGAGCGCCTTCTTCTTGAGGATGGCCATCTTCCGTTTTCAATTTGACTAGATCCCGCGATCTCTAAGAACGCCTCTTCCGAGACCGTCCGGAAACCGTATATTTGCCTCAGCGAACTGAGGCGGCATACGCCCTTCATACGTTGCCTTTACGGTAAGAGCTCGCGCCCACACATATTGTCGACACTTTTTCGGCTGCTTATGAGTACGTCCACGTTTGTATATTCAGCCAGATCTAGTCCCGTTGTGTCTGACTATGCTTTCGCATTCGCAAACTATTTGGTCGATCATCTGCTCCACGTCTTTAATTTGTTTACCCACAACAACGACAATCATTTGCAACCTCCACTACCGACGCGCCATTCGTCATCAGCAGTTCGAATACGCCATCATATATAATCTCCCGCAGAACAAGTTTTTGTGGAACACCTGCTGTAACTCTGCCACACTTTGTACCTTTGCCGCTCTTGGAAATCAACATACGTCTCAAGAGGTAGTTTGTTTTTAGGTCGAGTAAATACCGTGATACCTTCATACTAATGAGGGCCTTGCGAATGCAGCTCCAGTCAGACGCATTGAAGCCGTTTTTTACGTCAAACGTAACTTTGGCTTGTTCGACGGCTTACTATCGTTTGGGACGATGACCAGCTTTTGCATTTTCTATTTACCGAGAAACGTCCTCTCTTTTATGCATTGTTGAAACATCCTGGCGAAGATCTCCGGTTTCCCCGGAGCGCTGCCTTTTTTGCGACATTCTTTGTATGCCGTCCAGCCCAAAAGCCTTTATAAGCCTGTATATGTCACTTTGTTGCCATCTTCCAGCGATTCTCTCACAGTGATTGCTAGAGTTGAATCTTCTTCTCGACTCTGCAAATCTACGATGGTATAGTGCGGTCCTTGAGGAAAGACAGTTGGCACACTTTCTCGGAGCATGACGGGTAAATTCGAATTATCCTCCTCCTTCTCTTCTCTTCAGCACAACTTTCTATGCTGTTTTCCATGTGTTAATATGCACTTCCTGGTATATGCAACCGAAGTTTTTTTTCTTGCTCTTTGTATCGCTTTCTTTAGAACGTTGCGAATTTTGAAAATTCTTGTATAGGACCGCGAGAGTATGGAGGCCTTCTTTTCCTCTGCATGGTACGAATTAAGCGGGGAACGCCTATATCTAGCTCTTTTATTTAAGTTTATTGTTATTAAATAGGAAGGTCTAAAAAATTCGCAAAATATATAACTGTGAATGTATATCACTTAAGAGTACAAAATAAATGATTCTCCTAGGACACGATTGTGTAAATCCTACATTAATAAACACTCGCTTTGTCCTTCTCTTTTTCTCTTATTAGATGCTATTGTTTTATTATCACTGGCACCGCGATATCTACTCGTTTAGTATCACAAACCAACGCTCTCTTATTAGAATAAATACCTCCAAGGTAATTATGGTCTGTGAAGAAATGAAGGCAAAGTACAATTCGCAAACAACGAACCAACTCAAACATAAACCGAATATGCATACATCACATTACTCAATAAGTCTCCGGTCTGACATATGTATGGCAGTATTGTTGAAAGTCCAATCATCACCAACCATTTCGGCCATTAGTTGATAAGTTACACTGGTTTCAGCGACATAATTATTTAGGTCGCTGTCTAATCAACTGGCTGTCAATTTTACTATGAAGTGCAATGACAAACCCGTATTTCATCCATTATCACAAATAGTGTGAGAAAATCCTCTTTATTTCGCTTAATAGAGCTCTAAGACTTCAACATGGTGTTGTCAAAAGCGGCACTCATTTCGGACAGAGCCTTCTCAAAGGGCAAATTTTTATGTAAAATAGTGACTACACTATCTTCTGATATATTTAAAGTGTCAACTATCCTTCGCAATTTTACTTTTCGCCCTTCCAAAATGATTTTGCGCCTTTTTTGGTGTTTTCTGGAACAAATGACGACCAGAGTATTCAGCATTATCGGTGTCCATACGATTGGTTTAGTCGGTGGTTTAATATTAGCCGACCAATTATAAATTCATTTTATCGTTACATAAGAGTCTCGTTAATATCCTTCGAGCCACTGTTGATCGCAAACGGCATTGTTCTTCATCAAGAAACAACGTTTTTACTTAATACACTTCAGCTTCTTCTCCAGTTGTTGCCATTGTTTTGAAAATTACAAAACTATCTTCACTGAAACATCTTTAACTTATAATCTGTTGTAATGTTACGAAATTTTGAAACACTTTGCTTGAACAAGAACTTATATGGATTTGTCAATATTGACGCCATATATCTGTCAGACCGGAGACTTACGGAGTGATTTATTATATACATATGCGTTCATTTCAAATAAACCTAAAGAAATTTTCTACACCAAACCAACTTTCAGAAAATAAATACCACAACAGAAAACTATGTACTTATATACACAATAACTGAGTTTTTTGTTAGTGTGTATATTTAAGTTTGTATAAATAAATTTAAATGCATACTATATATGCTAGTGAATTAATTTCTATGCTTGCATATGTATGTTTATCTGTGTTTGTGTTTGCGTAACTTTATATTTGTTTGTAATCATAACTATAAAACTTTTTGCCAGTAACCATAATTATGATGAATGCAGAAATGTTTCTAATTCGGGTGTGTAGTAAAAATTTCATGCACGTACATGTGTGCATTTGCTTGCGTATATGGTGTCGTAATGTTTGGTGACTGAACGCAGTAAACGCGTTGCTTAAGCAGCAAAAACAATATATTTATATAAATAGAGAGAGAGAGAGAGAGTGTACACATGTATTTATTTATGTGTAACTCGCTCTGGTACAGTCATATATGAATTTGTGTGTGAATGAATACCTCTTCATCCATACTGTAATCGCCTCTATATGCATTTGTGTATTTAGTGTTTATATAAGAATTTAATGCACTCTGTTATCGCATTTCTGTAACATTTCAAGTCACTTGGCTCTGGTAACAAAGCCTGAACATATTCTTCATTTTTTTCGGTTAACGACTTTATCTTAAAACGGAAAACACTGCAAATGCAACACTTCATTCTATGTCTGTTTACCTAGAAGTCTGTACGAGAGATAATTCATGTAGAACCCTAGAAATGGAGTCCGAATAGATCTGCCTTGCGTCCGTCCTGACGACAAAATATTGCAACTGCGTTAGGCCATATCATTCGAACGGTTAGAGTAATTGCGGAGAGTAGAGTTTGACATCCGTTTGTCATGCACGCCTCTCATGTTCATCGCGTCGTGAGGACAATAAACATCTTCGATATTACATCAAGAGCATTTTGAAATGAAAAGCCATTTAACATTTTACAGCAAAATTTTTCCGGTTTGCTCGTTAGTACACTCACTATAAATAAGGAAAAAGTAGATCAGATTTAAATAATCGTTGCATTTAGTTTCATTAGTTGCCGAAAATCTCTATTTAGACGTTACGTTCTTAAATGTATGTTAACTAAGTTTGAGAATGACATACTTAATGCAATTGCTCTTTATATCTATTTCCAAAACCAAAGACAAACCTGATCTACATCAGGAATGAGTTAGGTATCTTTAGTAAAGGATCCTATCAATTTTTTAGGAATGATACGATCCTTTTATTTGAACGGTAAACTAAATTTCCTTTAATTCTTTCAATTTCTATGTATTGCCTAAATTACTAAGAGATTGTTAAGACTACTTACATTGCGACCTATCCGGTTTTTATTCATTGATGCAGGGTGTCTTGTAAATTGCCTTAAATGAATAGATATACATACGATAATATGCAACAAAAGATATGTATGTATTTGTTGTTGGCTTCTTAATGCTTACAAAACTTAAAGTAAAGAAATGAAAATTTTGTTATTTTTGCCAAAGAACTATGTTTCAGGATGAGTTTGAGATGATAGTAAAATGAATCCCACTTTATTATTTGGTGCCTGTTTTTATTATCTCATTTTATTTCGTGAACTTGCTGTTTTATTCTCTCGCCAGAATATCTACACCTATACATTTTGAATGCTTATTCTTTCATAGTTAAACGACAACGAGACTGCATTTTAACGGCAACAACAACACCTGTTAGCAGTGGCTTTCTTATGCTGAGCAAGCACATTTGCACGTTCTAGATAATGTTTTGATCATATGTATACTTGTGTTGTTGGTTGTCGTCAAATTATTTGCATGCTACAAAATACGCTCTAGCTCAAAAAGTTGCTTAATACTAGCGATATTAATTGTTCAGCAAAACAAGATCAAGCTGAGTGTATTTGATAAACTCTTATATAATCTCTTGCACTATATTTCGGAGGCAGTCCTAAATTGTTATAACAAAGCGTTATAATGACGTATAGTGGAGATACATATGTATACAATATATTAGCGGGTTGTTAATAGGAGTATACGACGAACAGCTTATCATATATAAGAGTTATAAGAATTAGGCAAGCTGCTAAAATAGCGCATCGGTCTTCATATAAAAGTGTTAGGTCCAAACATTTATTACTTCGCGTGAAATGAATACTTCACTTTTACTCTGTTTTCTTTTCTCTATGTAACTCTTTTCTTTGCCTTTATTTGCATCTCTATTCTCTTCTCTTTATTTCTGTTCTCTTCATTCTGTTACTTCTGTGCTCTTCTTCCTTCTTTTTGCTTTATTTCTTTCTTTATCTATACTGACCTTATTTCACTAAACCTAAAAATGTTCCAAAAAAGGGTCACAATTTTCATTCAACGAGCTTTTAAGATTTGACAATGATGGTGAGCACAAAAACGATATGAATTTATAAACACGCCTGGGATTGATTTGTCGTTTTCAACATTCAGTGAACTCGATCTTCATTTCCACACTTGAGTTAGTCATATAACATCGGACAACTTGCAGCGAATAGTGGGTTGATAAAATTCGTTAAAATATTGTTACGAAAATCACACCTTTGATGAATTAAGTGTGTGTGAAAACTAACTTCCTTTCTAGAAATCAAAATTTCTTAAAATGATTGAAAGGCATGCAGTTGCCGATCGGCGAAAAACTTAATATCAATCCGCATGAAGTTGAATAGGTAAACGGATTAACAAAAATGATGAAATGAAATCTAATATTGGTGACTTGTTTTCATTCTATTGCGAATTTCCCAAAAAGCGTTGAAATGTCGCTAAAATCGTACAGTTTTGTCGCACAATAGTACAGACCTGTCTACTGTATCGACTCCATCTCTTCTTAAGAACGATCAAATAATATCCGACTCGGTCGATAAAGCTAAAGTGTAAGGTGACATGTTTGCTTCAAATTCCTTTTTATCACATAACGACGAATCAGTGCATCGCTGCAAAGAGTAACAAGCTCGATGCCCACTTGATTCTTTTGAATGGTGGTCGTCGAATAAATCCTAGCCAGTCTCAACACTCGCAAATCTCTGGGGTCAGGTGGCATCACAGTCGTATTCGTAAAGAAGGGTGTTGCTGCACTCTCCAGGCCATTACGCAATCTCTTCAGCAAATGCTGCCGTGACGACATTTTCCTAACTTGCTAGAAGACTGCCAATGTCCAGCCAGTACTCAAGGAAGTGGTCTTCACCAACTCTGCTAATTGCCACCCAATTGCGACCTGTTCGGCAACAGCCAAAACAATGGGAACCACGGTGAACTGAAAATACGAATGAAAACACAAATTGACGATCGTTGGACAAAACATGTATTTGGAGTGACGAAAGATGCAGTCAAGGGCTTAGGGGTTTTATAGTTGTAAGGAAGCTTATTGCTCCCTTACCAAAAACAGTTCTGTCTGCATAATTATACGTCCATTGTCCGCAATATACCTCATCCATAACTCATTAAATTCCGAAAGCAGTTGGTCAGTCTGTCCGATCATGAGCAAAATTACATATGAAAGTATAGATTCCTCTCATCTCCTTAGCGTAAGGATGAAATAAAGTTGGGTAAAATATCTTCTCTGCGATATTCGTATTTTCCTCTACACTAAAGTGACACCGTTCCTCTCTCGTACAAACCTATGATAACCTAGGTTTACTTATAAAAATGAAATAATAATAAAAAAAGGAAAAAAAAAACCCATTGTATTAGAACTATGTAACATACTTTCGTACGTTCGTATATTTTATTACTTTTCATGTCTCGAAACATATGTCGGTTTATAACAATACATTTGCGCTTGTAGAAATATGTGTTTATCAATCTTTTCCTAGGGAAACACGTTAAAATTCTCTTTATAAACATGTTGCAAAACTTTAAAGAACATGCTTACTATTAAGTGGACACCATATACACCTTCATATGTGTTTCGCTTCTATATGTGTTATCATTTAGCT
The DNA here is from genome assembly GCA_001077435.1 of Glossina morsitans morsitans. Lineage (NCBI taxonomy): Eukaryota > Metazoa > Arthropoda > Insecta > Diptera > Glossinidae > Glossina > Glossina morsitans. Next base: position 51,684 of record CCAG010008532.1, read on the forward strand.
CGACACTCACTTTTTTTTAATAAGTTGCAGCTAGCTTTTCGAACGATTCTTATCATTTAAGGATTAACGGTCACAAATTTATTTCGTTCCCATATATATGATGATACATTTCAACTATATCTAGCATGCATATTATGCAAAGGCACATACCTAACGGTCTTGCGGTTTACACTTATTGGTGTCTTAGGCAATATCATGTACCGAAAAAGTTCACTTGTCTATTAACAGCTCTGTCAATATGCTAGGGATGGTACATGAAATGTTTTTCGGTTTAACTGACACACATTCCAATATATTACATATATAAACACATATACCTAATGATCTTACATTCTCTATATTCTCTCTCTATTCGTTAGCATTCTCATGCGTCCTATATGCGAAATCATATACTTGTATATTCACAGTTAAATCAATGTGCAAAAGTTTGGACATTAAACTTGTGGTGGTTTTCGTTAGACGCATAGGAATATATCTAACTGCCTTCTAGGGTTATATCCATTGTGTCATACACGAGATCATGGGCCGAAGCTTACTTGTGGTTATTTGTGGACACACATTCTAATATATTTCATTATTTTATACATAGGCATGTACGTAATGAGCTACATGCTCTATATTTACTTTCGCTCCTCGCAAGCGAGATCACAGTCTTAACACGCTCACTTCTTCGTCAATAAGTTACGGATAGTCTAATGAACGGTTGTCATTAATTAGGGATTAACGGTTACATATTTCAATATTTACAGACCCATAGTTTCAATATATATGCATCTTGATATATTTCACTGTAAGTGGTACATATCATGCATAAGCACATACCTAACGGGCTTGTGGTTTAGACTTATCGTTGGCACACGCAAAATCGTACGCCTAAACGTTTACTTGTTTATTGACAGGCTAAGGATTGAACATTCAGTTTTTTGGTATAAGCATATGCATAATGATCTATATGTTTTGTTACCTACTCTCACTTCTGAAGTATTACTTGCTAAGGCTAGCACATTGAATAGTTTTTGCTATGTGGGGATTAACGGCTATACATTATGAACTAGTTTCCTTACTTCTTATTTTTAACATATGTATGACCACAAGTTTTAGTTGCAATAAACTTATACTAACACATACATAAGGTAGCCTTACTATAAGATATACGTAAGAACATTATTTTAACATGTACATAACTAAACATTGCGATTGTAGCGCATACGTTGTAGAATGCGTGCCAGCCTGTAACAGGCACAGGCAGAGCAACTGTGTAACGGGACAGCAATGGTGATCGCGGCTTTAAAAGAGTGTGTCGTAATCTGCTCAGTCTTTCATTTCGGTTACAGCAGCCAAAGAGGTAAGAAATCGAGGACAGCATATTTATTTGTGTTTGGCCTTACCGACAGGGATATTTTTTTGACTCACGGATAGGAGATGGCAGGCTTAGCTTAGTTGTCATCCCTGAATAACAGATAAGATTAGTGAACTTTACGAATAAGGGATGGCAGGCTTAGCTTAGTCGTGATCCGTGAATAATAGTTAGGACTAGTGAACTTTACGGATAGGGGATGGCAGGCTTAGCTTAGTCGTTATACCTGAACAACCGATGGAGCACTTTCTTTAACGACGTTGAAACGGCTAGGGACAATAAAAACAAATAAAACGTAAGTAGGGAGGGGCGAGTGGCCCTATTGGCCTAAGGTTGGCTGCTGTAACACCTCCTGAGTGATTTTATGCAGAGTTTCTCGGTACGGACAAAGCGCGGAAAATAATTTCAAACAAGAGTCGGGTCTCGAATCACCATGCTGGTTTTTTTTCCTTCCGTCTACTCAAATCCCTAATCGCATACGGGATACCGTAATTATAAACACGGTAAATATTCAAATTCCTCGTAAACAATAAAAATATAACTTCAACGAAAATACGAAAATCCAAGACTTTTTTTAATAAATTTTTTTGGAAAGGGACTTCCTGGGTAGCCCTGAGCGTACCCCGAAAAGAAAACTCGTTACAAAGTGGCGTAAGAAATTCTGCACTGCAACCGATATCCATAATATTTAGACAGCGCACCTTCGGTTACAAAATAACTAGTTTGTTTGGAGGCGCTCGACCGCATACGGCGAAAGGCATAGATGCTCGTGGATGACGAAAGTGTGTCCAAAATTTTCGATATCTTCCACCATAGGTGTAACGTAGGCTGTGTGGTGTTTATGTATAGGTTATGTCCCGGGCAAGTGCTCTACAGGCATAAAAGAAATACGCCCCCCAATTAAGTTCTTTTCCAGGGTTACAAGACTTTCTCAGCGTTTCCACGCACTCGTCCCTCAATTGCTAGCACACCGTACGACACACTGCCGCGAGTTATCGTTCTTTAATCACATTGCCCGCCCCTGGAACAACCTTCCAGCAATAGTCTCTCCCACCGTGCCAAATGTTTCCACTTTTAAGTCAAACGTAGACCGGTACTACTCTCTCTTTTCACCCCTCTTTTCCTATAACCCCGCCTGATCAATATCGTGTTTCCGCGTATAGGGGACGCCTCTATGTGGCTGGTCATATACCAAAAAAGAAATAAGAAGAAAATTGTTCATATTTCACCATACGTATGTGATATTAACATTTGAATTCATTGCCGCTTCTTTTGAATTGTTTGTATTCTAATAAATTAAATATTATTTCTGTACAAGTTCTCTTTTGATTATTTGCTTGTTAACTTTGCTTCTTCTTCTTTGCATTTACTTGAATTTATAGTGTTATTCGCGCCTCAGGAATTGTGCTGAACACAATAATTGCGTTGTGCACCACGCGCGTAGTTAAAACTCATAGCTTGCGTGCAGCGCTGAAGCAAAATCAATGGTTCAAAAGCAATATCAAGCAATCAGCGTTTGCTTACATAAATTTTAATAATATGCGAAATTAATAAAATGTACATTTTTTTTAAAGCAAAAGACGAAAGGGAAGCAAACAAAAAGCAGAAGATAATTTTAATTCTTCTTTCTAAGTTCGCACATTTAAACATTAGTCTTAAAAGTTTTTCATCTTTCACCTTTCGTTTTAAAGAGCCGTATCTTCTTACAGAACTAACTACGCTACTTTCCGAAAACTCGTTAATGGGAGGTACTCAACATTCCACCAATTTCACCATCATTTCAATATCCAAATTTATATCAATCTTATAAAAAACAAAGTGCTTATACATATAATGCTCCTACGACGTTATAAAGTCTCTTAAAAGATGCACTTAGCAAACAGCGTCGTACAATTTCCATTTCATGCTATTAGACGATTAAGCACTCAATTCCTATTTTAGTCCTTAGTAGAGTGCTTTTTCAACGATCTCAACCTTACTTTATACTTTTTAATTAAAGGATATAAATATTGAATTCAACCATTCACAAATTCCTTATGTTTACTGGATACGGCCACTTTTTTCGATATAGCGCCCCAAGGGTTTTCTCTTGCCACTTGTATTCTCAAAGTCTGGGAAGTATAGGTGGTATGCTTCTTACCTTTTGTCATATAATAATTATACAAATAGCCATTCCTTTTTTTTCATGTTTTTCATTTTTTGTTCTTTCTGTTTGTTTTTCAGACCAATAATAGAAATGTAAATAACCATTTTAAAGCTTGAAACCTTTATATTTGTTTTCATACAATACAAGGTCATACAGTATATTGTCAATACATCGCTGTTGTGTCTGTCAAAAACAACGCATATAAACATTGTGAAATTTTGTCGAAAAACGCAACGCACGGTGTATGTTCAGCTACATATAAATACACACAAGTAATTTTATCTTAACAGTTCGTGTGCCACGCACAACGGACAAAGCGTAACGCAATCATTATGTTCAACGCTTATCTTACAAATAATTTGGCGGACATGGATCAAGCCGTGGTGCTAATTACGTATAGCGAAAGCTTATTTTCATTTTCGAGTTTTTTTTTCATACGTATGCATAACAGTTATGAGATACACTCTTCCTACACTACACCTGTCAAGCCAGGCGAAAGCTGCACAGTTCACGTTTTACGTTGGTATTGCTTTTCAAAGTTAATACTGGTTATTCAGAGTTGCATTTATAAGAAGAAACAGGCTTAAATGAAAAAAGAAATAAATAAATAATTATGAACAAAATGGTTTCACTTGAAAACAGCTGAAGCAAAACAAAAAATTTGAAATGATTAAATTTTAAATTTTAAGGAGAACAAATCTATTCGAAAATACAAAGCTCTCTTTATAACATTAAGTTTTGCTTTGCATTTCACTTTAGAGCTAGGCTCACACTTAAATATATAAAATAATATGATGCATGAACGCGAGGGTTTCTCAGCTCTTTTCGTCCTTTTCTCATAGGATAAAAGAATAATTATTAACATGGATAATTGACCGGTAAGCACAACTGACGATCACTGAAATAAATTTATGTAAGTGATCAAAAATATGCTTAGTTATCATTCTTTCAGTTGATGTTAAATCCCTTAAAATTTTACTCAACTACGCGTGTCCACATTCCACTGACTGCTTTTCGTGAAGCATTGTACCCTATTATTTGAATTTTTTTTATTGTGTTATTTGTTACGAATCTTTTGGAGTTTACTTAAGCCAAGTTTTCACGTCTTTTTCAGTAAAGCGTTTAACTTAGTTAGCCATAACTTATTAATTTTTAACCCCCAGGCCTCTGGCTTCCCTTCATACTTATGGATATGAAATGGATAAGATCTTATTGGATCAGTTTTCCGTGACGTCTACCGTCCCTCAAGACAGCCACTTGGCATCACTTCTCTTTAATCTATACATTAATGATCGTCCCTCGGTGATTAAATCCAGTCATATCTTAATGCACAATGACGATGCTAAACTGTTTTCTTGCTTCTTGTTGGAACCGCAATCGTATCAATTTCGAATTGTCTTAAATAATTTGGTTACATGGTGCGCGTTAAATTTTATGAAATTAAACCTAAAAAGAAATGCAAGAACCTACCTAGTTAAACTTTAATGTCCACGATCGCTTCTCTAGGCACATTATCTTCATTAAGTTTAGGGAAATGTTAAAATAATTATGAACCGTTTAATCTGTTCAGAATTGTTTACAGAGACCTATACGATACCTGTCATTTAATGTCAATATCGGACTCTATAAAGTCTATTAAAACAACTTTGCTTAATACGCGCGATTTGCCTATGTCGTATTTAAGCTAAATTGCAATCTTAACATCTCGCTATGATTCGAAAATTAATTGATGTTGTTTACTGTATCGGTTGTCAAGCTTTTGCACGTTTGCAATGACATAGGGGTTCACTTGCAATATGGTTCTGTACTGGTTGTGGATGTACCTCAGTGCTAGGTGTGCACATGGCTTTTTTTTTTTCTTTCCTATTTATTTATATATGCACGAACTATTATTTTTTTCACTTTTTTTCACTTTACTTCTCCTTACATACTTTGTATCAGTTTTTAATATTAATTAATATAAGATGTGCTTGTGAGAGTCAATTGAATTTGGCTGTTAATTGATTTTAGCTGGGCTTCATGTGTGAGTGAATAAATAAATAAATAAATTTCTTTTTTGTTTTTCTGAAAATGCTTAATGTTTTACTTTATTTCATTTTATTACAAATTCTATATAATTTTGCGTTTATTTAAGTTTCTTTGATTTTGTTGTTGATGGTATCGTGGAAATAAACAAATCTCAAGTTTGCATTAGTGCACTCGATATCAGAAGCGGTAAACCGAGCCTTGCTTATTTTTATGTATTTATTTATTTTTTTTGCTAATAGTAATAGTAAACTAAGAAACTTCCTTGCTTAACTTATAGAACTTTTCTCTTAGTGCAAGTTTCTGAATTTATTTTTACATAAGAATTAGTGTAATTAATTACCTTTTTGGCGATCTTCTGCTTGTGTTAAGAAACTACTTTTTTTTTTTTCTCGAGCATCGAAGGGAAATTGTACCTCATATCACTTGTTTAGAAAAGTCTGAACAAAAATGTCTTCCCTTTATTTATACAACAAATATAAAATGAAATTAATTATGTAAAGCATAACATAAACAAGTTAAAGCATATGAACAGAAATTGTTAGAGTAACTTTTTATAATTTTCTAGGTTTAATTTTCAGTGCAGTAAATAACTCCGTCGGTGCCGTGCTGGGTAATAAATTGTGGTTGTATCAAGGTAGAAGATAAAAATTAACTCACGAGTAATAATAATTATAACAAAATCGTAGAAAGCGAAAGAAAATAGATAGCGTATAACGGATAACCATGGGCAACACACGAGAAATGTTCATTCGATATGGCCACCGAACAGTGCTGTTCGCATTCATTTATTGGCCTTGTTTAATTAGTAGTTTTGTTTAATAGTTTTGAAAAGTTTTCATTAACATACTTTTTTCAATTTTTCAAAAGTGTTCAATTTTATAAGAGTTTCATAAGAACATTCTATGAAAATTATCAAAACTTTTAGCAGAAAATGTTCTCAAAATTTTGGTACGGTTAAGTTGTCGGAAAGATTTAAAGTTTTGTTTGTGGATAATGAGTATTGTTGTTCAGAAAATCTAAAGACAAGTTGGTATATAGATCGAAGTATATTATTATGTGTTTGGTTAACTTCATTGTGCTATTTTCAACTTGAAAAGGCGTTGCAGTGAGATGCAGAGCACCTCATCTCGAAAAAGTTTCTCCATTTAGTTGAGAAATTCTATCATGTTCTGTTTAGATATCTCTGCCTACCACTTATTTATGCCTTTTTCACATTTACTAAGTAGAAGTTTGTTACGATTAATTAAAAAAAAAGAAGACTGAATTGCTTAGGGTTTTTGTTAAATGAACTTAAACCTTCTTAGAAACTAGAGGAGTACAGATTAACAAAAATTTGGAATATTCGCGCTCTTCATCTCGTATATCGAGTTCTCTCTCTCTCTCTCTCTCGCTCTCTCGTGCGCGCGCTCTCTGTCTCTCCTATGTACAGTGATAGCAGTCTTTTGTAACGTAATTCATAACTTGCATGCTTATTTTGTGTCTGGCGAACAAACCAGAGACGCATCATTATTTTTATTTATTTATTTTAATTCGTCGATTTGTTTGAAAGAGAATTTTGTATTCTCTTGGTGACGACGTTATATGACAATCATGGTGCTGTAAATGGCGTAAAGGCTAACTGAGTAGTTAATGGGAGATTTAAGTTTCATTTAGTGAAAAAACTTAAACTCCTTCCATTTCATAACAAAAAAATGAGTATTAGAAAGCTTGTTGAGTGAGCAAAAAATGACACAAGTTTTGCGAAACAAATAGTTCTTAAACTTCTGAATTTTCCAATGATTCCTGGTGAAATATAACACCATGTTACGCGTCAAGTTACACTACTCTCTAGATCACAACCTGCGTAAGTTTTTCGTCGTTTACAATCTCAAGAGACAAGAGAACGCTCAACAGGTAAGAAACTTATATTCGACGGGGGCCGAACCTCGCCTACCCACCACTATGCTGTTCGCATTCTACTCTCTAAGTTCTTTTATTTGATACCCATATCGCTGGTATTATTATCCAGGTCGTGGTCGCTACCATATTCATTTTAGAGTTAACCCATTTTTAGGCAGATAATATATCTTCATTTGAGGAGTGTAGAAAATAATTTTAAGCATTCTGTCTTGTTTGTTTTATGATAAATCCGCATAAAACCTCACAAAAGTGAAAACAATTTAATTTAATCATTTGCAACTATGCGTGGGAATGTCCGACTTTTTCCATTTTTGCACGTAAACAATAGATTGTTCGTCAAGTAATAGTGAAAAATTTCATCTTTGTAACTTTAATAATTTCCGAGGGACAAGCAAAAATCCACAAATTTTTGCTAAGAAAAACGGCGCTGTGTTTAATTTACGCTTCACTACGCGGCAATGCTGCTCTGATCAATTTGGTCCATTTTCATTGTCAACCTGTGTGCAGAAACTTCCAATGTCTCTGCCAAATTTGAAGTCGATATCTTCATTTCTGCGACCAGGAGAGTGCCACACAGATACACAGACGGACAGACCTACAGACACGGCTAAATCAACTCAGAGTTGCATGCCAATCAAGAATATATATATTTTGCAAGGTTTCTGAAGCTTCCTTTAGGGCGTTACCCCCATCTTACAGTGGTGGTGGCATACGAAAAGAGCATTTCTTCGAAACTAAATTGGATATGTTCGAAATTGTTAGCCGAATCCAAAATGAAACGTAAGGGAAGATTCTATTGATGTTTCCCATATTAGGAATTGCTTTCCAAAATGCCTATAATATTAAACCATATAATCTACTTGATGTTGTATAGAATTTTCTTACTTATTTTGATCTTATTTGCCTTTATATTAACTTACGCCAAATGAAGAAAAATCGTTGGTTTTTGCAGTATAATGCAAAACATAGAATGCTTAACACCTAATACATAAAAGAGAAATGCAAACGGAGAGTGGACAATATATATAAAAAAAAAATTTGAAATCCAGCTGATTGATAAAAGAAAAGTTTAATATATTCGAATAGCGAAAGACATAGCTTTACGTATTCAGACGTTCGGCTATATATTCCTTGGAGATAAACATTCTGAGGTAAGTTTAGAATTTCCACTGAGCTTCTCGTTATCATTTGGCTTAATAATTGCCCAGTTGGAGATATATTTACACACAATCCTTGGTATTAATACTTGGTTTTGTTGCAAGTATTTTTCTAATACGTTATGGTGTGGACCGATACTATTTTGAACTTGATATGTAATTTTCTCAAATTTTATTTGACCACTAAGGGACGTTAGCCATATATGCATGCATTCGACTTGACCATTGGAAAGAGCCCCGCACGATCGCTGATCCAAACACGGACAGTGTGCGCTTTATCTCTCGTCGCGTTAAGGTGCCGCGCCCATACAGTCAAACGGTATCTTTCTATACTCAGATACTAAAATTGCGGATACTTTAATTACCCACAATACAAACGAAAGGGAATAAAATTAATATTAGTTGAAGTCTAACAAACAACTCTACTAAACGATATGTAACAAACAATAATCGAAACTTACAATATGCCGAAAATCCTATCTATCAATGTTGGTAAATGGGAACCAAAATAAATTAAACCACATAGAGATATCACTTACATATCGACAAAACAACCACACTTTTACCAATAAACAATACAAGTAAACTGTTAATCTCTTCATATCAATGTAAGCAATCTCGACGCATACAACCATCAAAACTGGACAGCATCTACGCAAAACCATACTGTAAAACAATCCAGCAGTCAACATTTTACATCGCGAACTGCAATCCTCCAGCTTATTATACTCTAAAAAAAACTATTTAACATTATGAGAATTTTCGCAAACGCATGAGCTCTTCCGAGAAATCCGGTTATAAGTTTAGATTTCCTATCTCAATCTATACAACATTATGGCTTCTGGATAGATGTAATAAGAACACTATCAACCACACTTGTGAGCAAATTTAAACGAGTTGTAAAGAATTGAACGCTGGTGTGCATACGGAAAAGGGAGAAATGAAAAATAAGGTCAAAAATTTCCTGTTTTAATTACGTCAATGACGTAATTACATTATAAATATACTGCAGCGGATTTGAAACATCTTTCACACACGTACTAAGAACAAAAATAGCAAAGCAAAAGAAGTGTAAACAGCAGCTTGATCGATAAAGGCATAACCACTATTGGTCTGGCCTAAGCCTTCGGCTACGTCCATTACTACTCTCACGGCGTAAAGCATTTTGGACCGTCAGATTTTATGGGTACATTTAAAACTGAACACTGCAATATATGTGCCTACACTAGGAACACAAACAAAAAGATTCAACTTTTAAGAGTTTTAGCAACAGCCAGCCAATAGAAGAATAGATAGATACAACGGAATTGACATAAAACTTTTCTCTCATCAATTTGATGGACTGCCTCATGCGCGTTACAAACGACGTGATCCATTTCTGATAGAGACGTCATTTTGATATGGAGTGGTAGCGAATTCCATAACCTTACAACGTCACCAAAGAAAAGATAGTTAGGATAGTAAGTGCTTGTGGTTAAATGGGATTAGATTCATCTTCGGTTTGGATTTCGCGAACTGAATTTTTCTATCTTGGTGTTCTCGTTCGTATAAGCCTGTCGATAGAAACAAGATATCTGATATTAAAATATGTTTGGAAGTTCGGAACCTGCATTGCATCTCCACTTGTTTGCGACGACTTGTAATTTTTTGTTAGAAACGTAATATAATTTAACATATTTATAGGCTCCTTATAAGACTGAAGCAAGAAGACATTTACTTAATCTCAAGATGAAAAGAGTCAGAGTTTTCCTAAAACATAATGAATACGCACAGTCGCGAACTTAATATATCCCTCAGCGCTCAAGCCAGAGTTCAGTTTAAAATCAAGGCTCGTGGTCAAGCTAACAAACTTTATATCTTCATCGACCATTCTAACATGTGCTAAGGGATGGGAATCATTGCCCATGGGTGATATGATGATGGCTTTATTTTTGCTTGATATAACTTTAAATTCTTAAATTGGATCAGAGCCTAATACGATCTTAATATTGGCTTATTCGTGAATTCGGGCGAATATGTTCCAAAACTGTAGGCACTGCCGTATTGTAACCAGGCCCAGGCTTATAATCCGATTGACTAGCACAAAGTAACTTCTGAGTATTCAAATGTAACCCGATCTGATTACTTATCAGGCGTTCAAAGACTTTGGGTAGAGTAAGAAGAATGCTAATTGGGCGAAAGTTTTCAGAGAGAATGCCTTTTCTCCAAAAGGAGATACCATCGCTATTTTCCAACAGTCGGCAAATGAGGAAGTTGTTGTTATTTGATTAAATATATGAGTCAAAGGTGTAATAAGACTTGGGAGAATCAGCTTCATAAACTTGGCACTAATGTTATTGTGATCGACAGAATTTAGTTTAATGCTGTGCACGATCTGACATGCTTCGTATTCCTTGAAGACTCTAAATCGAAAAGTTTCACTATGCCGATACCTGATTCACAAACAATAAACTGTTGCTATAAACAGAGTTGAACTTCAAGAAGTAATTATTCAACGTATCAGGCTTAACTTCACACAATGTCGCACTCTTACTAACGCCAATCCTCTTCCAAAGAACCTTAGGAAGAAGATTGACATCTGACTCCTGATTTAGGCCTCCTCCTCTTATCATTCCTGAAGTAATCCATCACAACAAAACCATTATTGCTGCTGCGAGAAGAAACTCTTAAACTCTTGCAGTCAGCATATTTATTTAAGTTAGCCTTAATATTGTCACTTTTCTCCTGGCCTTTAGGCCTAATTATTAAAGGCGCTTCAGTTCTAACCATTGGAATCTGAACAACATCGGCGAATGTAGATTGCTTTGGCTGCATATTCCCACTTACTTTTTCAGTTATGTTATTTCGTTGGAGGCTATCGTATCCAGTTTTCACGTTGTCTCTTACTGGATTATTTTGAGCAAGCAACTTATTGAGTGACTCATTAGATCTGCCAAGACTTTCGAGGTCTTTGATGCTCTCAATGAATTGATTTGTCATCTTCACATTCCGTTCAAAACACTTTTGAATGCCTAATATGGTATTTACGCTTGTTTTCATCCTTTTTGAGCCCAATCTCCAACGCATCTTCCCACTCATTTTTCATCAACCTCTCTATTTTGTTTTTCTAGTCCGCTGCATTTGGAATTCATATGATAAATTTTGCAACAAATATTTTGACAGTGCAACACGGATTCGCTCCGTGTTACAGCCTCACAAAACGCACAATCGGTCATAACTCAATCAAATGACGTGCACACCGT
>CCAG010008538.1:0-26388 GCA_001077435.1 Glossina morsitans morsitans
CAAGAACAGAATATGTATATTATCAAAATATATATTATTTAAGCTTTGGAGAAAAGATCGAAATTATAATGAAATCGACCTTTAAATACCAAGCCAATTTTGAAAAACCTTTGTCAAAATATCATACTACAAGCAGTGGAATAATACTGCGAACGGCTACCAAAAAATTATTTGGAAATATTACCATTTTTTCAAAATTTTTCTTATCTGCTACTGGGTTCAATATAACCAGTACATTTTTGCTGCTGCCGGATGAATTTTTTACCTCATTGCAAATTGTCCGCATATATTTTGAAATTCTAGGAAAAAAAGTTTTTTATGCAATTAACTTAAACTTAAATGTACATAGATAAAAATCCTACTCATAACTACTTTTTAGAGCATTTAATCCGTAAGCTATAGGCAAGGAGGCCAAACCTACTTTTTCCAGTGCATCCGGACATTCTGCCAATTTAACATTTTTACTTTTTGTTCTCAGAACAACTTCTGACAAATTTGTTTGTTGCTATACGTGAAGTGAAATTTGACATCACTTTTATATTCTGTATCATACAATACAATACGTCGGTGCTGCCATTAACAGAATGCAATACGTTGGTGCTGCCAATAACAGAATACAATACGTTGGTGCTGGCATTTAACAGAATGCAATACGTTGTGTTGCCACACACTTACTCTTTAAATTTCTCCAATACTTCGTTGAACAAAATTCTGTTAACGGTTTAATAGAGCTCTGTAAAAAAATTTTGGTTTGTGCCTTTGCTAGTCATATTTAAATATAACTTCACACCCTTTTTTAATTGTAGCAAATGCGATTTGAAGGGCACCGATACTGTGGTAAAATCTGACTCTTATGATAAGTGGTCGTGTTTTGCGTTTGTAGGTGTCGGATCTGGAGTTGCTAATGTAAGCTGAAGTTGCCCAAGTTTCTTCGATCAAATAATAACCCTGAAGAGCACAACTTAGGTGAGTCAAACTAGTGATAGCCACGAGAAAGGTGCATATGTAGAAGCACAATGTACGTAAGTAAATAATAGTGGCCTCGGCAAAATGACGACAAGTGCAAGAACAATGCCATTAGCAACCGTAATAGCAACAACAAAAACAAAACTTACAACAACACTGATAACAACAAGAAGCGTATAGTGATAAGTACACGAAACGGCATTTTGCCCACACCAGTAGTTCAAAAATGCCTTCCTGAAATAAAAGAAGAACTTCAGCGAATGTATTTACAAAAGAAATATAAAATTCTTTTAGGAAGTGACGCAAGTCAAAGTCGAAACTCTTTTACAAAAAGTTTTTCGCCGTTCCAAGCAACAGCATCGCAAATTACTTCCAAAATGATAATACCCAAGAAGATACCGAAATTTGTATCCTATCAAATCTAACGCTAGTATGGTCAATATATCAACCATGGTCAATAAGTTATGAAATTTGGCTATGCATGTAAAGGAATGATGAAAGCATTCACTGATTGGATATATACCGCAGCACCTGCTGCCAGTCAAGTCGTGTTCCCTGCAAAGTATAAGAAAAACGCATCGGTAAATACTCATCAGCAAAGCAACACGACTAGAACGGCTTGTTTTTCGCGCAAAAGTGAAGCTGCGTTGCCGGTGCTTGAATACATATCGACGTAAATGTTTCTCCAATAAGCAGAGCGGAATCGATGGCTTCAAAATTCAACAAATATTGCGGTGCCTGGATAAACTCGAAATATACATTTAATAGTGATCAAAGAAGGTTACGTGTTAGAAATTCACCAATTTTATGTTTACTGTGATGGTGGCTCGGTTTACACGTTTGTGTGCTTAGACGAACGTTTCCGTTTTTCCTACAAATTAGGGCGGAAAATAAAAAAGATCCACTACAACAGCGTTGTGCGGTTGATAGGGCATGATAATTCGCTTAAACGTGTCAGGTGTTTAAGGTAAGACCAGATTTACCCTTTACGATATCCATAGGGTCAACAACCTCGGTCTGCCCACATAGTGTTTAAATTTTGAGGGCATCTTTGATGCTAACCCATATATTAAAGGATTATCAGTCGAATCGTACACCAATGCAAGGCCGACGGTACTAATTGGACTCAACAACCGGATAACAGCAGTTCCTTTGAAAATCCAAAAGGGTGTCGTAACAAAAACTCGTTTCGGTTGAAAATTATAAGGTCCGGTACTGGCCCGGTAGTGGCAGCTTCTTTTACTCTTCCAAACATGTGAATGTCAAAACCATTATAAAGTACTACATGATGGAATAAGGGTACATTTTGGCCTGCAAGTGACTCAAGAAAAAACAATTTTATCAGTCAAGAACAAAAAGCTATGCAAATCCTTAGAAGTACTACCATAAAGGCAGCAGCCAAATCTAACTAGAAATCGTGGAACGGCTTTTAGTGAGTGGCCACGATTTGCTTATGTCACTTTTTAATATATTAACCGAGTTTTGAGTTGGTCAAATTGCAGGTTGTGGCGACGCAAATGTTCTGTCGCGTCAACGCGACAGACGAGGCTATATATGTACAACGATTTCTGTGGTTCGAAAATGACGCAAATGAACCCCCAAATGTACACGTGAAGAAGGCCATAAGTTTCAGAATAATCTGTGTTACCTGCATCGCTCATTTAGTTTGAAACAAAAATGCAAACGAATTTCGCAAATTGTTTTCACGAGCGGAAAAGCAATAGAAAATGTCTTCAACGGTCAACACAGACACAGTTCATAATTTTTATATAAAGAGCTCTTATAACCACGAGAAACGTTTAGATTTTACATTATATGATCTGATAGCAGAACGCTGACCAGCAAATCGAAAACTTATCTTATCTTATAGGAAGATTGCTACTAATAACTTAAGAGTACACATTTACGTATTTCGCAGCATTTCGGGGACAGTAATTTGAGCATTTATTGCGCGAACTTGACACCATAGATTGGCTTCAAGAAAATCATTGGTAGCATTTCTAAAGTTACAATCTAAGTCTGCTGAACAGTTTCAGTTGTACTCGGTGGTCTAAGGAGACAAAACGGAACCTTTGCGAACCTGTATGTGAGGGATTAAAAGGAACAAGCAGTTCTTGAAAAACGAAGCACTATACTCCAAACAGGCAACAAATTGGTTCTGTTAAGAGCCAAACTACGAAAATCAATTTTGCATTGTGTGCAAATCCTTGGCATAACACAGTTTATCCTTTAAAAGCTCCAAACAAAAAAGAAAACTTTTACTACACCGATTTTTGATGAAAATGTTTTTCAAATTTGACAAAAAATAATTATTCCTATTAATTTAATTTAATTTAATAATATAATAAATTAAACGAAATATAGTCTGACGTTTCAAACACGAACTACGTCGCTGCAAGCTGTTCATCAAGAGTCAGTATCGAATATTGGGCGCATGCTTGGAACAAAATGCTTATTTTTGTCCAGAGCGAATATGTTTGCTAGTGTATTCAATGATCTATCACCGAACTCATCTTTTCAAAATGCTAAATAACTCGCAGTTCTTTAAGGCTATCATCTGGGCAAAGGATGATAAAAAAACAAAATGTAGTTTGAATTAATAATAGCAGAACAAGAAGCCCTTATATCCTGAAAATGAGGAACCAGGTTTCCCTATGGGTTTGGCAAGTTTGTCTAACTTTTTACTGTTCTTGATATCATCTTTCCCAGTTTTGAAAGAAAGCAGTAATTTTAGTTGATAGTAACACTGTGGTCGAGTATGTAAATGTTGTAAAGTGTCAAATGGTAATAGCTATAAAAGATAAACCAATAACCATTTCGCCTCTATTCTAAATAATCTAATTGCCCGTCTGTAGCTATAGAAGATTTCGCTTTAAAAAAAAAAGTCTTTTAATTTCGTTTAGGCGAAAAATCAACTTGAAATGTAAGTAGGCGCGGTTGCAGAAGGTATTAAGATGAAAAGTGAAGAATTAGTTATAATAAAAAACATTGAAGACAAGCAAGAAAATGCGCGACAAACGTGCGTATGTGAATCTAAGAAATAACTATTATGTGTTTTTCGCAAGTTTTTACAGTTTATTGAACTTCTTTTAAAACGTAATAAAAAAAAACATAAAATGCATGCTTAGATGTGTACAAAGGGGGAATCCCCCTGTCGAATCGACAAAACGAAAAAAATTAGTGGCTTACACTTCACAACTCGTACCCTTTATTAGGTCACGAATTTTGCCCGTAAATACACGGAAATTTATCTTTTCTGGATCTAGAGTTTCGTAAATGTATGTAGGCATTTTATCTGACAACACCCAAAGGTTACCTTCTGTGTCAATTTTCATATCATTGGGAAAGATCAAAGTCTGCGAATTGGAATCAACTAAATCTTGAGTGTCGAGATTGTAAGGGCGCTTGACGTTCCAACAAGCAATGGCATCTTTATTGACTTGGGTGTAGAAAACGACTCCTGTTTCTTTATCGTAAACCTCGGCAGTTGATTGACCATTCATTCCCCGGTCACCTACCAATTTAAATTCGAAAAAGGACTCCTTGCTGGTAACGTATGATTCATTGCGCAGAACGTAATCTGACACTTTGAACTCTTTCGTGCTAGCCAAAGGATGGAAGTAAATATCTTTGCTGTGGTCGGGATTTGTAGGTCCAATTGTCATTCCAAAAATGCCGTCAGTCCATTGGAAGTTAACACCACCTACGTTGAAGTCACCTTGTAAAGGATCGAAGTGGAAGTAATGGTGAGCAATCCGATACGAGCGATTGTCATGGAAAGAATAAACAATAAGGGTATAAGCACCTAAATCAGGCAAATAAGCATAAGCTTTATCGCATTCGGAGCGATCAGAGTCGACAACCTAAAAGAACAATAAAATTGAAATAAACTAAAAAGGGGAAATACAAAACATACTATGTTAGCTAGAAAACTCTCATCTTTCACTTGGTTCTTAGGTAATTCATAACGTCTTATCAGCTTATCCGTTTTCAAATCAAAGATGATAATAGCATTAGGTGCTATCTGTTTAGTATCACCCAGAAGATCAATCACACCTGTATCAAGGACCCAGAGACGATCACAGGCATCGGCTTGTACTCGAAATGGAGAAATCACTGTCGAATTATCCTTAAGAACGCTTTCCGTATAATCAGTAGGCATTAGGGGTATGGTATTAGACTCCCAGCTGGGATAAGGTTTTAGTTTAGGTGATTGTCCTTCAGAATCTAAGTCCACATAATTTAATGAAGCAGCCACACCGGATTTCCATCTGTACAGAAAAAATAAGTGTTAAAGATTCGACATTACAAATTTAATATTTTGTGACGTTATTGTAGTATTTTAAAAGATTTGATAAACTTTGAACATTAAGCTGTGCAACTTAATATTTTACTCTCACTACGAAATCGTATACAATTTCAAGTCCATAGTACGATAATAGTAACTTCTGTTTGGAAATTGTGCCGTGATTAGATGCTTGAGGAGTAAGCTGGCAAAGATTTTGATGTTCATGTCACATATTTTGGCTTTCCAATTTTGATCTATTACTTTACCTCAACAAATTTTTTACGGGTCAAGTGTTATTTTATCATATAAAGACAGCTTCTAAAAAATCTTTGCAATAAATAAAGTGAAAAATATATTTAGCCTAATGCAGTACAAGCAGCCTATAATACAAGAAATGATGTTTCTGCGTGAAGACAATTCGCCTTCAGACGAATATGGCCAATGTTGATAGTGACCCCTAGCAGGCATCAGTGCTCGTAGCGAGAATTTTGATGGACTTGTTAAGCCATTTCACCTTTCCATCAGTTTTCGTTGAAATTATTAGATGTTGAATAAATAGATCAGAAATTATTTTAGCCTTTTCTTTCTGAAGGAAAATTGCGATCCGCGGTAAAATGGCCAAGGAGGTATTTAAAACAAAATGTCCTTGATTCTTGGGGAGCGGTTATTTCGATTAAAGAAATATTATTAAAACCTTTGTTTGAATCGTAAATTACCATTATCATTAGTACCAAAATCCTTTGTCACGAAACAAAAAGAACATGTATGTGTGCAAAGTGCAGAGCAGAGTTGCTTGTAATAAATAAGAAAAATATGAGAAATATATGAGAAAAAATGGCAACGTCAGACAATAAATTCTGGCTAACCTGTTAAAAATAGATAATACATTCTCGCTAAATTGTTAACAACTTGCTAACCTGTTAAAATAGATAATACATTCTCGCTAAACTGTTAAGAACTTGCTAATCTGTTCTTGCTTAACTTGCCAAGCATATGATTTTTATTTTTGTTTGTGTTTATTTATTATTGTTTTTTCCACGTCCCAAGCAATTGCAAAATACCAGTGAAGTGTCAAGAAACGCGATAATGTTCACAAACCAAGGATGCGACGAATGAAAAATTTACTCTGTTCCCTCTTGGGATCTTGTAAACACCTCATCGAAATCGAAATCGTTTGATTTTGTTGTTTTATTGGTTTCAGTAGCGTAAGAAATATATATAAAATATATAAAAATAATTATTTTATTTAAAAAATCTTTTTGTAGAATTTTAGCTTCTTTCGGTTTGGTAGCATAGGTACTATATTTTTGGCATCGAGCATGCTGATATCGCCTCTTATGGGCCCAATAATAGCCGCAATTATCGGCACAATTATCAAGGATAGTTCTTTGAGTAAACTTGGTCTAAAGAATGAACTATTCGGCATATTTACGGCCATATTTGTGGGCTTTGTGTTTGGGATGAGAGTTTGCGCTCTAACATTAAGACACGTATTCTTAGTCGCCATTCTCTATGACTTATGATTCGTAAAATATTTACCTTAAGAAGAATCTGATCTATATATTTAGAATAGAGCTATTTAAAAAAATATATAAAATATATGAAAATACAACACAGCACAGCTTGAGAATAATTATGAAAGATTTAGTTTGGACAATTATAAGGAAAAGATATTGCCTTTTCTAACGCACCCTTGCTAACACCTTAGTACGCTCGCAAAGATTTAAATGACGTTTCTAAAGCGTTTTAAATTGCAGTAAAGAGCAAATTCGTGAAATTGTTCTGTTTCTTACGGACATTTCATTGAAAGAGAATTTTTAAATCTAGTGCAATCTCGTTGCAATTGCTTACTCACTTCACTTACGAAGGTAATCGGCTATTTATCGCACAAACCTAAAACCATGCTGACAATTTTCTAAACGCTGAAAATGATGACAGCAAACGCAATGATACAATTTTTCGGTTTCCACGTGGTTTGCAATTTTCAGCATAAACATATAAACCTTCGCTATTGTTCATAGCGTTATTCATTAGATAATTAATTTATTTATTATATAATTATATCAATATTAGAGCGGCCTTGGGTGTAAAAGCCATTTTATACGCCATCGTAGGGCATATTCCATCTATTAAGCGGGGTTATATATTTGAAATAAAACAGTCTATCGGTTGGTTCGTAAAGAATTAATTAATTAATAAGCAGCCAAATTTAATTATATAGACATTAATACACCAGTGTTTAAATTTTTGCCTTAACAAGACATTTTTTTTAGAAATCGTTGAGCAATAAGCAAAAAGCAATTTTTCTTCAACACACCTCTAAAGTTATTGACAACGATTACAGGAATACATTCGCAATAGTGATAATGATATAATAACAATATTTGAAACGTTTCTCTGGAAATCAAGTTTAATTAAATTTGCTTTGCATAACTAAGAGTAGATACACTTATGCATAAAAGAAAATAAAATCGTTGTAGAGAACCTTGCTTTGTGTTGTTTGCGTGCTTTTAATAATATTTTTTGCGGCTAGTGATTGTCGTGGCCAACTTTAAACGATTTCGTATGCAACTCAATTCACAAAAGGAAGTAAAAAAATGTACATATTTTCTTAAGGTGACAAGTGTTTAGGATTCGCTTTAATGTAGACATAATTTCTGTACTTTCTATTGTTATTGAATGCGTGAATATAATTCAGCGTTTTTCTAAGAGAGGGTGTAGGTAATAGCGTCGCCTGTTGAATAAAATTGTGACTTTTTCATTTGCAAGCACTATTTTTACGTTATGCCAGAGCCAACTAAGTGGTCCAAGGTGGTCCAACATTTATTTTCAATTTCAAACCAGGAGATTAATGCGCACTTTCTTTGTTTTTGTTATCAATAACAGCAGTCACGCTGTCAATTAACAGCCGTTTGGCTGCTTGATCGTTCATTCTCGTTATTAGTGTGGGTAACGATTCTGTTAATAATGTCTTTATCTGACGTCGCTCTCTCAAACGTTGGCAAAGCAGAAGCACAAATTCTTATTACCAATTAAAATGTAGAATTTACAATGCAAATGAAGCGAAACAAGTATTCCAATCTCGCATTTCATACTTTTAGTACAATTGTCTACAAAACTCCTTGAAAACGAGTTCTACCTTTGTGTACACGTTGACTCATAATAGAATATGACTGAAAGAAGTTTTTTAACTGCTATAAACTGAATGATATATCAGAGACAACTAAATAACAAGATTGTACACCATTTTGTTCAAATTTCAACCTAGAAGATCATTACGAACTTTTTGTGCCTGTTATTAATAACACTAATAACGCTGCTAAATAGCAGCAATTTGACTGCTTGCTTTTTCACGGCGAAGATTGTGTTAACAGTTTCTTGATGCGGCGTGGCGTTCTCTCAATCGTTTGCAAAGCAGAAGCATATACAGCTCCGTGTTTTCAAGTGAACATGCGCTGTGGTACACAGGTAAGCATGTAGCATATATAATTTGGGTTTCTCTCATCGTTTATTTACTATTGAAAAAATCTAAATTTTATGTACGTCAAATGCTTCGATAAATTGCAATGAAACCTTTCATATCTAGAAAAATGGAGAAATTTTTTATTACCAAAAAATTATGTTATAAGACTAATTTGTCTTTATCTAGTTTGCTTATTATTTGTATATTTATTAAGTTTATCTGCTTAAACATATATTTGACATACTTCTCCAATTTTTCAGTTTCACTTTGTACTAATCACTTATGAGTTACTGTGCACGGTGCGTAATTCCATAAGACTGGTGTTCTGGAATGCATCTTAGAGTGCTCTTGAATATTTCATATTTTAGTTTCTATATTCTAATATTGTATTGAAATTTCTTCCTACTTTTTCGCAGAATCTTTTCATTGGAATTTATAGATATAAATGGCGAACGCAAAATTTAGAATTCTTCGAGTAGACGATAAAATGAAAACTGATCACATTTTCTATCTACATACTATTTGGATTTCTTGTACGTATTGTTACAAATTTCCACTAATCTCGATACGGTCCGTATCACTAGATAGTGGATATTATTTTCAAGGGAAAAGCACTTCAGAATTTTTTAATTCCAAATTTCTTTATTTACAATCTATTCTTTAAAGCTAGGATTGTTTACATTTTACTTTGGCAATACTCTCAACTTCTAAAGTTTAGTATTCGTTTTCGACTCAAATGTTCTCGTACGACTCAATCTTCTCGTATGACTAAACTGCCTTCCGCAAATTTTTACAAACATGATATTATTACCTAACTTCATGGCTTCATTTTTAATCCGTTAACCTGCTTTTCTGCTAATCGTTTTCGTCGGCCGGCAGCTGCTTGACGCGCCGCAAATATGCGCTAGGGAATTTATTACTTACGAAAATCAATTAGTTAGCATTAACTGGATTTGGCATTTTCGTAACAGTATGTACACATTTATATATATAGCGTAGTGGATATTCACTTAAAAAGACAAAAATGTATATGCGTGTGCTTTGCAAACTTTTGTAAGACGATAAGACGTCATTTCAATAAACTATTAAGAGGATCTTTGGCCGGTGAGGACCAAAGTCATAAATTTGTCTTGGTCCTACAATTAGTTTATAAGCACTTTGTTTGTTTATTTTACATATGACAAAGTACTTAAGGGTTAAAGGGTAAGCAAATAGAACAAGATATTTGAGATGGGGATGTTTGATTTCGATTTTAAGTTTTGCCGAAAGTAAGAGTTAAAGTGGACTGCTTTTCGAATTTCGAAAAAATTCTATTCCTCTAAAAAATCTATTCCTCGAAAAATTCTATTCCTCCAAAAATTTTATTCCTCCAAAAATTCTGTTCCTCCAAAAATTCTGTTCCTCCAAAAATTTTATTCCTCCGAAAATTCTATTCCTCCAAAAATCAAGCACATGTTTTTCGCTTTATCACAGAGAACACAATAGAGGAAAAAATAGTAGAAAGAGCCGAGACGAAGTTGTGTTTAGATAAATTAATTATACAAGAAGGACTTCTGGGTAGCAATGCTGGGCATAGTTTGAAAAAAGACGAAATAGTAGAAATAATGCGCTTTGGGGCAAACCATACTTCCGCTCTTAAAGAGTCTGAATTTACTGATGACGACATTGATGCTCTCCTGACGAGAACCGATATTAAAACTGCTAAAGATACGCTCCAACTAGATACGCTGACCAAGAATTCACCCGCTATTTTGAAGCCGTAAGGGCAAGTCACAATGATTGATCAAGAGGATCAAGAGGAACACAATATTTGGAGGAATAGAATATTTGGAGGAATAGAATTTTTGGAGGAACAGAATTTTTGGAGGAATAGAATATTTGGAGGAATAGAATTTTTGGAGGAATAGAATATTTGGAGTTTCAAGTGCTGTGTCACAAATTATTAAAAAAAAATTGTTTAAAAAAACGCAATTAAAGCTTACAAATAAAATATTTAAAAGCGAACAAAATACACGCTAATATAATTGTTAAAAAATTTAGTAGACGATCAAAGGGTGATAAAAATGTAGTAGTTAGCTTTAGTTCTTTCAATTTTCAGCGGCCGTACTCAATCCGCAACATATTATGATCCTTCTTATTTAATTATTTTTCTATTGATGTTCGTAAGAAGAATCCACCAGAATAACCCATGAAGGTTAATCTCCGTAGTGATCAGAGAGATAATTCAAAACTGTCAATGAATGCCTGAAACAAAGGCGAGTGCCACCCCGACAAGAACACAAAATTTCTAATTGTCCGAAGTTTCTGGTCTTTACAGCCCACACAAACAGCAAGAAATGTTTGCAACTGTAACTTGGAATGTCTTATCCTCCCGGTATCCTCCTGATGGAGACAGCCGGATATAGATTCTTTTGTATTTAATCTCAAACGACCAGTTGTCCGTTTCACAGCTAATTCATATTCTGCGTAAGAGACGAGGAAAGTAATAAAGACTAGTTTTCGACAGTGTAATTGGGAAAGCTTTATAATACCACTTAACTTTTATTAAAAATACGGCGGATTGACTACTATACACACTATACATATACACACATATACATATATATATATATATATATATATACATCCAGTTAGCTAATCGGTTAGAAGAATTTTTACTATGCGCTCTTAGATGGAGAATTCAGAATAATGAATTTGAAAAAAATATTCGTAGTGTTTGTAAATTGTTATAAGTGCAATTTTTTGCGGATAAGGAACAATTTTCAATCCGTCTGAGTATAGTGCTTCCAGGTTTTGGCATCACCGCAATCTGTACAAGTTGTAATCCGAAATTTTGAATAGTTTGTGTATGAAATATGCAACCGAAAGTGCAAACTAAGCCTATCCCTTACTTGCGAAAATGGACATAAAAACTGAAACGGTTTTGAAGATACTTGTTGATGTCTACATTGATAGAGCCATACGCGAAATTGATTTAAAGTTATATATTTTTTGGGGAGCAGTAAAGCACTAAAAATGCTTTTTGTGTGCTTCAACGTTATTCAAGGAAACTAAAATAAAGATGCCTTTCTACTAATTAAATTAAGCGCTCCAATTTTTTGATCCGTTATTATGCACGGTTAAGTATTTTTCTGTGATGTGTCAAAAAAGGCTGTGTGCTCTCCCCCTCTCTCTATCAAACATTAATAAACTTTGCCCATTGATACAATCATAAGAGTCGAAAAACATTGATAACTTTTTTTTCCGCCTTCTTGTTAAAATACATGAACATAAAATGATGGAGTTTTTAGTTCATGTTTTTGTCCATACATGGCAATCTGGTCGTCTAGGCTGTTACCTTTATAGGAAACTCTTTCCCTCTTGAGATTTGAACACCATTGGGTTGAGATCTTTTGCAGTCAGGCAGAAATATAACTTATAAGAAATTTTGTAGAAGAAACCCTTAAAATCATCCAAAATTTTTGTGATCACTTGTTTAAAAGATAACATAAATGAAAAAATGTGTTTATTTTTTCTCTATTAGAATATATATTAAGATTACAAACATGCAATCGTTCAACATCTCATAGATAAACATAAAACTGAAAATTTTTTCAAATAAGCTGGGATCGGTTTACGGTTTTCGCTTGTGAGTTTATACAAGTCGACTCTTGTCCAATAGAGAAAAGTGTTCCAGTCGAGGCATAACTAGCGGAATATTTATTGGGTGAATAATGCAAATAAATTCAAAGAAGAACAAGAAATTAAATAGTCAATTAAGCAGAAAAGAAAACTAAGGACACCATTTTTAGGTTATCTAAGTATATACTAAAGCAAGTAACTACGTTTGAATGTTTAACTTACCTACGCATAAAATTCAAATAACTTAATTTTCTACAGCTAAGAACGATGAAATCATTTCCCTTTACAATCCGGAATTGTTGGTTATTACGGAGTTAATATAGACATATATATTTAATAATATAGAAATCTAAAGATCTATAACATTAAAAAAGTAATTATGCATATGGTTCAGGTTATCTTTTGGAGTCGTGTTGCGGTACACCTTATAGGAATGCTCTCAACGGTGTGAATGAACATTTAAAGGAGTCCGCTTGCAAATAGACATTTTGAAAGGGAAATGAATAATTTTGTGTAATGAAAAAAGGAGCCATTACTCTCTTGTCAAGATGATAAAACTCGCAAGCGCTTAAAACTCCTAATGTGACGTCCATTGATACAGTGATAACAGTGTAATAAACAAAATTCAGTGGGTTAATATCATTGTTTATGTAAAACCTCTAGCTTTTTCTTTTTATTTCTCAAAAATTTTACTCTTAATTTCTAATGTGACAGGACAGGACCTTTTCATTTTATGGTGCCAGAAAATTTAAACATCAAAATTAATTATTTGCTTTTCCCATCATTTTAGAATTTCGGCATTAGTAATATTTACTAGTTTTCACACATCACAGCAAATTTTCGGTTGTTGATTTGATGAATAGAAGAAGAAGATTCAGTAGTAGTCTTCATATAAATCAATTACATCAAATATGTGCATTTCGTAGCAATACTTTACTTTATTTTTACTTTGAATATATTACTCGGCAGCAGTTTTATGATTGAACATTTTTCACAGAATAGTAAGAAAATGAATACTCCATCGACTGTCGTAAACTCACTGCTCGATACATTGGCTCGATAATCGACAACTTTAATCCCAAACGCAAAAAATTTATTCACTATGTCAAGAGGTCCACCACAGCTAATTTAGTATTAAGACACATAGCTTGTCGCGTTTCACTCTCCAAGTCCTTTTATGTGATACCCATATCAACGGAGAGATACTGAAATCTCACTAATTTTTGCTTACAAAAACGGAGTTGCTTTCAGTTTACGCTTTACTACGGGTGGGTGCTTTGACCAATTTCGCGTGCAAAACCTTCCAATGTTTCTACCAAATTTGAAGTCCATATCTGCATTTTTGCAACCAGGAGAGTGTCAACGATACATGTCACAAAGACACACCGACGGACAGACATGGCTTAATCAATTCAGAATTTCATACTGATGAAGAATATTTATACCCATAGCGTCTATGTGGCTTTCGTTTGGGTGTTGCAAACATTATGACAAAATGATGCTTCAGAGGTGGGTACAACAAGAAAAAATTATAGTCGGACAAGACCTATGATATTTTAACTAATACAAGCTCGCTTTTATTTTCGTGGTAAAGTACCATGTTTCCATGTACAAGCGCATTTTTCATGGGAGCTCTAATAATGGTGGAGCTGCTTCGTGGTCCAACTTTGTCACTTTAATATTTGAGTTACATCACTCTTATGGACTAATTTTCACTGAGACATATTAAAAAATACCTTTATACGGGGACAAAAAATTGACCCATGGTGTTCAAATCTGCTACAGATACTTTTTATTTCAAATTGCTATCTCGCACATGTTTTCAATAAAATGTGCTAGAAATGGGAGTAACGAAATGACAAAAAAAAATTGAATCAATTAATTTACTCATACGATCCAAAATTTCTCCCTTCAATTTAGTCGGATTTAGGCCGGATTACTAACTTCGAAAACGAAATCGAGAAATATCTAACAGTCCTCTTTTTATACAAGGAGCTTCTCAAATGAAAGCGTTATAAGGGCAGTGGTCGCAAATCGGTACACATCCACTAGGTAGCGGAGGTTCCCTATATTTTTCTGTTTCCCCTTTCTCACCGCGTTACACAGTGCACATCCCGTCACTCGCTGGTTTAGTTGTTTCTCTATAGTTTCCGAATAGGTCTCTAGCCCATATTTAGCAAACGATGTAATAAAGGTGTCTTCTTAAGTTATTGGAGATTGATTTTTTTTTCCACATTCATTAAATACGTACGTAAGTAGTTTGCGCAACTATATGGAAAAGATTTAGGTATACATTATGATTAGTATACCGCTGGTGGGAAGAAGAATGTTTGAAATTCACCTTGCCAATAAGGACGTCATGTTTGAACAGAATATGGGGGCGATTGTTCCACTCCGTAACGATAGTCAGTTAACAACCTACTATTTCTGCAAAAATTTTTAGAAAATGTGTTGCTGGGTCCTAATTTTTTTCTTCAATAAAATCCCCGTGATCTGTTCATCTCAACTAAATCGAAGAAAGCAGTCATCTACTATTGCAAAAAATCGTATATAAATTAAGGAATTTATTGAAATGGTTTCAACAAAACAAACTCGCATAATATACTTAAAAAAATTCGGTTTAAGCGAAAAATTCCTCTTAAAATTGACTTTATATCCCTCCCGAAAGACATATTGGGTTTGTCAAGTGTTTGTAGCGAATCGAAGACACATAAATTATTGAAGATGTGTTTTTGGTTAGCGGAAGTCATGGATCCGCGTAGGCTCGAACGACCCCGTTCCTGTCTGCTTGTTGAAAAGGCGTTAAGGTTTCAGATCATTGTTTGAAATATTAAACTAAATCTAAAAATTTTACCTTCTCGTCACCGTCAGACGCAACAATCGGATTTAACGATATTATTTTACCAGAGTCTCTTCCGAAAATCGCTGTTCATTACGCAATTGAATGTACGTTTCGTGCAGATTATGATTTGCTTTCAAGGTATGTTACAATTGCGGGGCAGTTTGGAGTTTACCATATCACGTGTAAGATGCTTGTTCTTGTTTTTTTTCGTGTACGATGCTTGTTCTTCACGTTTGTGTGGTAAGAAGCGGCTGTGTGTGTATATTTGTTACCATGTTACGAAGGGGAAATGCAACAAACGTTGAGTACCAGTATGTTCGGTACGAATCAAATACAATCTCTTTCGTGTTAAATTTGTTTAAAGAATAGACGAAATTTTTACAAACCTGTTAATTCAAGGTCATGTAAATATAAAAGCGGTTTTTACCGAACGTAAAATCTAAAATAATTACATACGCAATCGTGATGATAGTTTTTTATAACCACATTTGTTAGTTAAATTAGTTACATACACGGTCTCACAAAATTCACGCAAGGTAGTGCTGACTAGTAACTAAACTTCACCGACTACGGAGAGATTAATTCAAAAGACTGGGTCAATTGGTAATTTTGTTCTGTCTGGTCTCGCAACACCAAATGTTGCTGGGAATCCAGGGACATCACTTCTGCATTGTGGTCAAGAATTGGACGTTCCATAAGAAGCTCCATACAGCGAATTCTAACGAAGGATTTGCTTCCCATGTTTGCGAAGCTCAACTGATTCAAGAATTGAGGCTTACTGACCATGCACAGTCATTGGAAATCGATGAATGGACTACACCGCACCGCTCAATAATTGTTCGGTCTGACGTATAAAACTGGGTCCATGATTTTTGGATGGCATCAATCTTCAAACGATGCTGATCAAGATTGCATTACATTCTGAAAATTAATATACAATTTACAGTTGTTCTAGTGGTGCTGATTTTTTGGTTGTTTGCAGCAGCTTTCGACGGTCTCTGTCCACTCGGCCGAGTGCCAGTTTGACTTTGGTACTTAGCGATGAACTCATGTTTCATCTATTGTTATATATCGCATTAAAATATCTTGTTTATAGCGCTCAACAACGCTATGGGTCATCAACATGATGTTGTCAAAAGTATGCAAATGCCATTTCACACAGAGCTTTCCAATGGACAAAAGTTTATGCCAAATAGTAAATACACTGCATTCGGATATGTTTAAGGTGTCAGGTATTTCACGCAATTGCACTTTTGGGCCTTCGAAGACAATTTTGTGCTACTTTTTTATGTCTTCTGGAACAATTGCCGAATTTTGATCGACTAAAGTTGTCAGCGTCAACGGTATCCACGTCAGTATGCTAATGACCACGTATATGCTAGCAAGGTTTTTCATGATTATTTGCCAGACATGTTCCTCCGTACATAAACCTTTACTGTATACTTTATGAATCACTAAAATATTCACGAATTTTAATTAAAAACGACCCTTGTTTTCTATCAGAATTACTTCTTGGTTGAATTTTTGAACATTTTGTATATAGATTCCGTGAATGATTGCTGTTGCTATTGTGTTTCTCTTGTTTCAGCGATTAATAAAAAAAACCTCTAAAGAAATCAAACTTGATTTTTTAATGCATTTGAGTTAATCATATTTATTATATTATATTTATATTTAAATTCATTTTAAAGAGGTAAAATAAAAATTCCCACACTTTAGTAGTTAAAGCGTAAATTGCACTAAGAGAAAAGTTATTTATATTTGGCTCGCAACAAATTCTTATACTAACTTTTACTGGGAATAGAAAATTGTTTCATTAATTATCATTTATTTATACATAGTTTAATTATGTATTTATGTAAGATGCACGGTAAATGAAAAGGGGACCAGATATTATTAATATAGTATTTGAAATGGTGCTTTTGATAGGCAGGTGCCTATCAAACACACAATTGTGCCTATATGCCACAATTATAATAGCTACCGTAGCGGACATTTTTGTAAAGCATGAAAATATTTCGTAACATATTTCTGGACGGTTTGAATGCAGGAATCAATTCAGTCAATTTGCTTGTGTGGTGTGCATTTATCTGCTGACGTTTTTACTTTTCTTTTATCGATTTCATTGAATTCAAAATTCAGTGAAATGGTGTCAACGACCCTTTAAAGTAGAGCTTTTGACTCAGAGACTTGACTCAGAATTCGATCTTAACAAACAATTGATCTAAATTTATATGGATTTTAACTTTTACGAAAGCTTAAGAACGCTGCTAAGCAACTTGAAAAATATGGTTTAATGTGTATGCCATTTGTGATGTACGAAAACCAAATATTTATACTGCAATTAACAATTAAATGTAAGCTACAACAGAAGTGAGTATTAAAAAAATTGGACGGAAACGAATATAACTTCTTTTTATTTTAAGTCGTATTTTTTCGTAACACACGAGCCGATTTAATGCAGTGTTTGATAAAGAAAATTTATGGGCAAGTCTAAGATTTTTGACAAAATTTCAATGTTGTTACTCAAAAAAAAAAATTAAAAAGTAGCAGAATTATATTCGGCTACGAGTGAAGATTTTATACTGAATGCCTGTATATTAAAAAAGGAATAAAAAAAACGAAAAAGGTGAAATTTCGGTACTATAATATTGCCTGGCCATTGCCAATTTTTAACGTTACGCACTTACAATACCAACCTACGTGCAGAAACTTCGAAGGAGTTTGAAAAATTCGAAGTCGACCGAGAGACAAACACAGAGGAAGACGAAAAAGAATCATAGACAGGCATTCTTAGATTGTTTTAGAATTTCATACTGATCAAGCGTATATACACTATGAACATTGTTCGTGTGTGTTGCAAACTTTTCGACAAAATGGATAAACCCTTAATCTTTCGCTGGCGGGTGGGATTTACAGGCCTCACGGCCCAATTCGATTTTTGAGCCTGGAAAAATGGCAATAGTGGAAAAATTGGAAGTACAAGTATTTGTTCTTTTGCAGGGAGCGTATATATGATTTCAACAGAAACATGGAGGCATGCAGAAAAGTTAAACGGGACGACTATACACAATGATCAAACAAACAGATGCATATTTGCCCGCTTAACGAAGATTTGGCAAAAGCTTAATACATTGTTTCTGAGGTTAGTGCAATAAGAAAAATGTTAAGAAAAATTTAAAAATTCTGAGAACTTAATTACAAGAAACTAACGAGCACCTGATCTTTGTTTATGTCAACGGTGACATTGCTATAAAACTTCTGTTACTAAACACTAAAGATCATTAAGCACAGCACGCGAATGATAAGCAATTAACTGAAATCAAAAGTTTAATGAGCAATAAATCTTTGACGACGTTTGTAAACTGTCGTTACCTTGGTATCGTAATGAACAATTTGTTTTGCCAACGTTCCACTCCCAATGGCAGGTTATTCTCCACAATATATTGTCCTGATTTAATGGCTTTTTGTTCTGCCCCCGGGTTAGGCCAATCAAATTCCATTTGCTTCCATGAAAATTTTTCTTTTAATTTTGCCTCTACTATTAACACAGCAAGAACTAAGGTGAAACAAAGTGGTAACAAATGCATGGTTTATACGATTTAAAACGTCCGGAAATATATTTAAAAAAAGAAACTAATCTGATTTGAAAAAAATTTCCTTATTTCTCAGTTTTTATTTAATGCAAAAGCACAAGACAACGATTTTTATAAAATTTCACTTTTTTTAATAAGTTTTCAAGTCATTGATGCGGCTTAAATGACTCTCGTGTTTAACAGCAGACAAGAGTTGTTCACTGGCAGCTCTTGCTTTTAAAACTGTTCAAATTTATTAATGATTTCAAGCTTTTTAAACTAAGCTTTAATGAATTGAAAATTCGCTCTTGAGAGTTTGTGTTTATAAATATAATATAAATTTAATGTTTACATATTTTGTACAACGTACTCTTTCGGTAAGCAGGGAATGAACGGAGTACTAAAACATATCACGTACTTGTAAATATACGGTCTTGGTGAAGTAAGGTGTGTAGGCATATTCTGAGCAACGCCACAGAGAGTGGAAGTTGGAAGGTAACTGCACGTATTTTATTTTTGGGGTTCTCGTAACTTAACACGAATAATAATAACAATAACAGTAAGAATAATGCATAATATATATAAATGTAAACAAGTAAAACATTGTAGTGTACCACTAGCAAATACCCTAAACTTCACTTAATAAAGTCATTAAATATTATTATATAATATGAGAAGTGACCGAAGAAGCGGTTCGATCCACACCATTTTGAATACCTTGGACCAAAACGGGTCGGTGCACATTTCAATTTTCAGCAAAATATCTCAAAAATAGCGACAAGAATCCAAAGTGGACAGACGGACAGATAGGCTTCTTTTTAAGAAAGTGACTCTGAGCCGACGAAAGGTGGGTTCATTTCAAGTCCTTCTGGGTATTTTATACATCCGTGCAAATTTAATATATCCTTGTATAATGAATGGTGTACAGTATAAAAATACGATTTAATTTTATAATAAAATTTATATTGTAGACTTCCATTGTGGCTATTATTCCGGCATATCAAATTTGACACATAATAGCCAGCCACAAAAGCTACGATAAGGAAATACAGCTACAAGCTCTTATGGAAGATGGAATGTTTCCAACAGCATACGACTGTTGGAAACATTTTATACGTTGTGGGCGCAGACAAAAGTGTCGCAAAAGTTTATAAAATTCTTTCATTTTAATAGCGATACAAATACAAAACAAATTACACTCTTCGCTCGCTAAGTCGTAAAGCAGGGAATTTTCTCTATAATTTATGTACTTAGCCTTTTCATTTGCATTTGAATTTATTTTATAACTTTTGAATAAATTCATTAACTTGCATTAAGCATCGTTTGTTTATAAACGAAGAAATTTTGCAATTTTCTTCTTCTGTTCATTTTAATGTACCCGTAAAGTTCATATTTATAAAACGCATAAGACGGGGGACAATGAACCGATTATCCGCAATATTATAATTTTGAACTAAAAGTTAAGCACACTGCTTTTATTTGTGTCCAATAATGAGATTTGCTTTTTAGGATTACCTTAGTGATTGTGAAGTTATTATAAAAAGAGAAAGGAAAAATTTATATTTGATTTAAGGTCAACTTTTCAATACATTTTACATACAGCATACAGCAGATTCGTTCTTCTGATAAATTCGCACATCCTATCTTGTATACCGTACTTCGTATATATACAGGGTTCTCTTATGTAAAGTGCATTTATTTCTTAGACTAGGCTCAGATTATTAGTTAGATTAATTTAGTGTCTTATGTATATGGGGAGGTCATTTTTGGGCCGATCCGGCCAGTGATGAATCCTATACATAGTACTGAAATTAGGTTTTTTTGATAAGTTTTAGCGTCCTTTAAGACGTGTCAAAAATATGTAACCAAGTAATGTCTCTGAAAATTGTTATAACACTAATTGGACATTGCATTATTTTGCATCAGATTTAGTAGCGATAACTTAACTGTTTTGACTTTGTGGTCATAATCAACGCCTTACCTTGTTTTATATGTGCACCGTTGCTAATATCGTCTAATTTTAATACTTGGTGGGTTATCTTCACTTCGGTTTTGGCGAAAATTTTTGAGAATATAAGCTTTTCAAAAAAGCGTTCCGGACCGAACTAAAACACGTCAATGTACCAAATTTCATCGAAATATTTCGAAAACTGCAACCTGTGGAACGAACATGAGAATACATGGGCAGACATCATACGGACAGACGGAGAGACAAATTTAAATGATTCTGAATCGACCCGTATAATAAAAGGCGGGTATATCTCAAGCCCTTCTGGTTGTTGCATATATTTGCGCCGTAGTATACTTATATACATTAGCACCATAAGTGGTATATGCTATAAAAATGGGTTGATTTTATTGTGGAACTTTTGAAATCGGGCGAAGAAGTGAAGGCACTCTCATTTTAAAATATGTGGTCGCGGGAGGAAATACTTTAAGATTTCAATTTTTTATTTTAAGGAAATATTTTTATACACAACGCAGTCGCAATGAATTTTAATGGGCGTGGGGGAATCGTCCTTAAAATTAATTTTATCATCAAATGGCTTTTTATACTTGTCAAAATTTTTAGTGTGCGTGATATACCTATAATAGTGATCTTAGGACAGTCATTTAAACAAGTTATTCCTTCACAATTATCTTTTAGTACCATTGTACCACAGTATTGGGGAATGAATAGGGGAAAAAACATCGTATAGAAATTGGAAAGCGTTGTTAATAATAATACGAGTGTGTGCAATAATAATACGATATATTTCCTTAATTTGAAATATTTTAATTGGTCGGACGGAATTGTTTTCCGATTGTCCAAGTTTTAGTTCAACTTCTGCGTTAGCCCTGACGTTAAAGCAATTAGACCACTGCGAATTGATCAGGCAAATTTCTGTTCAAATGGTCTTTACATGAATATGTGTCACGTGGTGAGTTGTAATTGTTTGCTTCCAATGAGTACGGCAGTGGGCGGACCCCACTCTTTTTCAAACTTTGTCCGTTGCCATTAGGGGAGGATATATATGTCCAATTTCAGGTTCCCACGTTGTAATGTAATTACGTGCGCGCAGAGCAATTGACTAACAGAGAAAAATCCGTTAACGTAAACATGTGTTTTATGGGATCAGTGATAAGTAAAGTATTAGCAAACATATAAGAAAATCATATTCGGCTGAGGCCGAACCGTTCAAAAAACTAAAATCTGAGAGAGAGAGAGACATATGGCTTCATATGTTTCATTCTAATGTAATGCATTAGAAAATTAAATTATTATATACATTACGTTTGCGGTTAATTAATTGAATTATATACGATTGAATTGAATATCGAAATAATTTCATTTTATTCATCTTTATCATGACGGTACAAAAGCATTAGCGCTGTTCGTTAATTTTCGTCATTTCTTCACTTGAAAAAGGCATTTATTGAAAAAAATTGGTATAAAATGTTCTTCATCATTTTCTACGCCATTTCACCATTGTTACCACTGGCAACGTGTATCGTTGTGGTAATCAGAAGGCGCCATTTCTGGTGAATACGCTGGGTGTGGTAGAACTTCTCATTTGAGCTGCAACGTGCATCGTTAACAACAATTGCTACAAGTGGCGAAAATGGCATTTCCAGTCAATTCGTATGGTAGCCAACTTACCCAATTTATTCACTTACTCAATTTATTCACTTGATCTCGGTAGACATCTGCAGTAACAGATGTAATCACTTTTAAGAGCTCGTAACGCACTGCACCTTGCTGATCCCAACATATACACAGCAAAACTTTATGACCACGAATATTCCTGTTCGGTATCGATGTGGATGGCGCTCGTGGACAACCCATTACGTTTTCTGCTCTTATTGTCGTGGCAGATCCACTTTTCGTTGACAGTCACAATAGGCCACAGAACACTCTTCTTTTTTCCTGGCGAGCAATGAACCCGCTATGTTGACATAGTTCGAAATGGCATTTTTAGTCAGTTCGCATGGTAAACATTTTCCCTCCTTTTGGACCATTTCCATCGTATGCGCACGTCTAGGAACAGTTGATTGATCAACTGTTAAGCTGTCCAAATGTCCTTTGAGGATTTGAGATGGGTTTCCGTCCAATAAATCTTGTGATTCATTGCCGTCAAACTTCTTTGGTCCTCTAAGCCGTTCTTTGCCGTTGACATCGAAATCATCACTTTTAGACCGTTGAAATCAAAACCGCCAACTGGAATGCGATAAAGCAGCATCGCCATAAGCTTCTAAACGTTTTTGGTGAACTTCGGCAACTGATTTTTTCAAATTAAACAACAAAAGTAATGAAGGTCGAGAATGCAATTTTGCAATGCAATGATTAGCGTCAGCTTACGCTGACTAAATCAATATTCAATGCGAAACTGCTATTTTATGTACAGAAAAGTAAAAATAATCCAATTTAATCATTATGTACCCCGTAGATCGTTCATTTATTTATTTATTTCAAATTGGTTACAAAAACAAATTCCAACCAAAAATAGAATAATTACAATACAACCCAAAACTTTATTTGAGTGGCTTCATGATCTTCCAAATGCCTAGATCCTTCCTTTTTTTGCCGTTACTTAAATAAGCAGTAGGTGACCTATAATATAAAAAATTATGATTTCCTTCAAATTGTTGTCTAATTAATTTAATTACCTGTTCGATGTGTGTGTACAAAAATTCTCTGCATCCATCGTATATTGGAGCTTTAAGATGCAATGCAATAGCATCTAATATGTATTGCAGAAATTCTCCGTTACCCTTTGAACACCATTGTCTTTTGCTTAAAAATCCGTGTGCTGTAAATAATATCGAGAATGATTTTGGAATCAGTTCGTTAGCGTTTTCATTTTCGTTACCTGCTACGTTGAAAATATTAGGGCAGTCATTCTTGTGCCTACCAAAAAAAAAAAGAAAAATTTAAAAATTTTGAAACTGAATACCAATATCATCCAAAACAAATGTTCTTCCATTTCCTCCAACCAGAGCTTTTATACCCAATTAATAAACTACAAAAATGATAAGCTGCCGAACATATACAAGAGAAATTACTGCATGGAGTTAGGTATGTAAGTAAACACTTTTTATAAAATAAATTTGAATTAATTTTTATTTCTCTCTTTTTAGACTAAACTCAATTTTTTTGACATTACTTCCGTGTGCCGTATTTTGAACAGATTTTCCTCGGACACATACACTGTAGATGCAATGGTTCGTTGGCTGGTGAATTGCAGCCTGAAAACGTTAGTTTCATTCAACAGAATTTGAGGCGGATAACACAGCTAAATCCAAGTACCGAAGAATAAGCAGCCAAAATCAAATTTATTACTGGCTCGTATATACTTTATGTGTACATATATATATATATATCTTGTTGGATAAATAAATGAATTCAAACAATAAACGAAAACATTTTAATTATTTGCAGGATTCTTATAAGTGGCTAAGATTTGCTTTGTCCTATGATTCGCTATAAAAAAAGTGCGGCAAGATTGGCGTTAAATCAAATTCTTACGCCAGTAAAGAAAATATACATTTTAAATACTTTCTGAAATTTGCTTCGATATACATTGCAACAGCGCTGGCTAATCTATATAGATTTGTTTAAAATATCGTTTTTATTGTTTTCCTACACATAGAGAATTTTGGTGCGGGCATATATAACACCCAGGAGGACTTGAGATAGATATTTTTCCACCTGCACTTAAGGCTGGTGGGTGAAAAATTGTTACATTTGCATCATTGTCATTTTTTAATTTGAACGAATGTACCTATAATAACGGACTGACATCCAAGAAAGCTTACATACTTGATCTAGTTAAAATTTTCACCAAGCCATAGCCAAATCGGACTGTCTTCGCTGTTAGCATTCTCTAAATCGAAAACGTTAAAATAAGCATTCTTGTAGTGGCACGAAATTTTAAAAATGGGCGTGATGCACAGAATATTGTACAGACAGCGACAACACAAATATTATGAGACCTGAGGTGTGATGAAAAATGATATAAAGAATAACTAAAGAAGATGACGTATTTTAAGTAGAAAACAAAAAAAAAAGGCGGCAAAATTTAAAAAGACTATTCACCTTATTTAAATTAAAGACTTGATAAATTTTTTTGTCCGTCTTAGGTGCTCCTAAACCGTTGCCAAAATCTGTGGCCCATAGTGCAAAATGTTTTTAATATATGTGGAACAAGGGCGAGTTCATACGTTATCACTGTAACGGGACATAACATAGTTTCTGCCACTGTTATTGAACACAGGAAAGAAGTTTGTTCAAACAATACCTTAGATTTAAGGTTTTACGTTTTACCCAAAATTAGGCAACGTCTCTAATATTTTCACACACAAATGGAAACAGGACCAGAAACTAAATAACATTTTCCAAAATTATTTATTCGTACAAGTTTCGTTTTTAACATACTTTTGAAAAATTTCAAATGTGTAAAAGTGAATACTAAATAAAAACGATTTTCATGCAATCTTTAATTTAATGAAAATTGGTTAAATTTTATTATTTTAATGTTGATCGCTCTATGAATGCACGAGCAATCGGGTATTACTTTTCTTTTTAACTTTCAAGACTTACCGCAGGAATTTCTGCAAATTTATCATTTAGGAATCTTTTCGCTTTTATACTTCATTTTAAATTATTCAACTTAACATAATCCTGAAGAGAAGAAAAGGAAAAAAAGAAATAGAACCATGTGGTCATATATAAATAGCCGAGAAAAATAACATCGTAAGAGTGTAAAGCATTTATTCTTCAGTACAATTCATTTCAATAAACATATTCCTTCTCAATCCTGATATCGGTCGTCTTTTCATGTTATATAGAGAATACATTTCTTCGTATTGTCCGGTATTGGAAGAAAGCTTTTTTCATTGCTATGTAAGCTGCGGTTTTACTCTCTCGAATTACCAACGAATGGTTTTGTTGGGGAAGACAATGAATGATTTTAAAATTTTAAAATTTGCTGAATTTATTAATAACATTTTTAATAAAACAAAATTAAGATAAAGCTTCACCCTGAACAAAACCAATTTTCAAGTTTTGCTTTTCGGCTTTTTCCATCGAGGTAGTTGATAGGTCGGACACTGATTCCAATACGATTTTCTATGTGTTAACAGCCTATGTCTTTTATTTCCCAAATTTTGTCGTGCGCAGTTGTTCGTTCGCAAATCACTTGTTTCTTTGTTTTCAAGTCAGGCATGACTATCCATAAATTCTAAAGCAAGGGATGAGACATCCCAAACGCCGCAACCAATTAATTACAGTAATTATGCATTCATTCATCAACGTAAATGTGATGTGGTCGAATCGAGGTAAGGAAATTTTCTACATCATAAAGCATTTAAAGTAAGCATCTCTTTGTGAAAAATGCGATGGCAAACGAACAATTTGTGATTCCTATTAAAATTTTATAGATTTTCTCATTGCTTCCAAATTCAGTATAGCAATTGCAGCAAGTGGTAATTCAGAATCGCTCATTTAATTTCATCTGTTCCTTCACTGCGAAGTATGTTAGAAAACACGTCATCTATGTTAAAGCATGTGCCAACTGTGTTATATTTCACATAAGAGCGAAGGTGGAGAGAGCAAACAAAGATAAGGGTTCGAAAAAATTGCATAGCTTCGACC
>CCAG010008543.1:0-35502 GCA_001077435.1 Glossina morsitans morsitans
TCTAGCTATTGCTGCATCTGTTCCGCTTAAGCAGTGCCGACCTCGAGGTAGGTGTCCCCCGTGGTTTAATACGTCAATTAGGTATTATAAGAATAGGAAAAACAAGCTGTTCAAGAAATTTTTAAATAGTGGCTCTTCCCTACACTATTTCGCGTACTCAGCCGCAAGGCATAGATTTAACTCCCTCAACCACCGTTATTATTGCAGATACCTTCAGTTCATTAAATCCTCTCTGTTTTCTAATCCTAAATACTTCTTTAAATTTGTTAATTCAAAAAGAAAAATTTCTGCACATCCCTCGTTTGTCTCTTTTAATGGCTCTGACTCCTCGGATGATTTGGAAATCTCAAATCTGTTTGCGGAGTACTTCCGACGAAACTTTTCGTCTGCTGGTTTTGATTCATCAGCAAATTACCCTTATCCTATAACTAACTCGGTTTCAATACCCAATTTGGTTATTTCTGATGACGACGTTTGTAATGGGTTGACTTCTCTGAAATACAGTTGTGCGCCTGGACCTGACGGAATTCCATCATGTGTACTTAAGCCTTGCGCTACTGAGCTTTGTGGTGTTATCACTAAGATTTTTAATTTGTCCCTGAATCTAGGTGTTTTCCCTTCGTGTTGGAGGAGTAGTTATCTTATTCCTATTCACAAAAGTGGGAGTAGTCAGCTCGTGGAGAACTATAGAGGCATTGCCAAGCTGAGTGTTTCACCTAAACTATTTGAGAGAATTCTGACTCAGCGTTTGGCCTTTGCCATCAAGTCGTATATTTCTCCACTCCAACATGGCTTCGGAAAAGGAAGTTCTACGGTCACTAATCTTTTAGAGTTTACTTGTCAGGTTTTCAAGGCATTTTCCAATGGCTCTTGCACTGATGTCATATACACTGATTTTAGCAAAGCGTTTGATTTGGTTAACCATAACTTACTTATCTTTAAACTTCAAGCCGCTGGCTTCCCTTCCCATTTAGTGAAATCGATAAGCTCTTATTTGCATAATAGGTCATTCAGGGTTTTGTTTAACTTCACCACTTCATATGAATTCCACGTTTCGTCAGGAGTACCTCAAGGTAGCCACTTAGGACCCATTTTATTTAATCTATACATTAATGACTTGCGTTCGGCGATTAAATCTAGCCAGACCTTAATGTATGCTGATGATGTGAAAGTGTTTTCTTCTTTTTCCTTAGAATCGCAATCACATCAGCTTCAAACTGACCTAAATAAATTGGTGGCATGGTGCTCTTCAAATTATATGACACTAAACCTAAATAAATGTAAGAAGCTTTCTTTCTCTAGAAGGAAGTCATTCATAACACATTACTTTATAGATTCGCAAAAAGTTGGAGGACGTTGAGTCGTTCACAGACCTAGGCGTCCTCTTTGACCGTAGGTTACGTTTTAATTTGCAAGTTGAGTTCTCGATAAGCAAGGCTAGGTCCGCTCTTGGTTTCATCAAGAGGTTGTGGGTGTGGCTCTGTGCTAATTGTGTACATGCTTTTTTTCTTTTTTTTTCCTTTTATTTGTTTTATTGTACTTATACTAAGTTTTTTAATAATAATTAATTTAAGATTTACTTTAAGAGTCATTTGAACACGACTGGCCTTTGTTTTAGTTGAGTTTCTATATACGTGGAATAAATAAATAAATAAATAAAGTAAAGTAAAAATCTTTATCATTAAATTAGGTTTTGGATTAGATAATATTTTAAAATATCACGGAGATTGAAGCGACGCTAAATATAATCTGCATTTGGCAGATATAAGTGGTTTACATGAAGATTCGGGATTCATCTGGACAAGCACTGTAAAATGCTCAAACGCACAGTAATACATGCGGTTGAAGGTGGCCACAAAAAATTCGACACGTCGGTTTTTACACGAAAGCCCTCAGATCAAAATCCTCCTTTCAAATCATAGCAAAGACGACAAGTAAATCATTTCTGTTACCAAACCAAAGTATTAAATTGTCGCTATTCGCGATGCTGATACCCATCTGATCTATCTATCGCTTGTGTTTGCCCATTTAAGCACACCATCAATGTAAAATTTGTCAACTTGAGTTAGTTTTAAGTCACTTATAGTTGTTTGTTTTTCGCTTATTTATACATACGTAAAGTATGTTGTTTGTTGGCCGTCAACGAAGAAAAGGGGTGAACACAAAGTTTGCGTGCGTCAGTGAAGCAAAAGCGGTTGTCTACTTAAACGTGAATAAGGAAGTGCAAAATTAATGAAATGAAGAAGATTTTTAGGAAGCAAAAGAGAATTCTAGTTAATCCTAGCAAGTTCACACCATAATTCATAATATAATATTTATAATATAGTATTCTTGAATATCACCGTGCTACTGGGCACATTTAAAACAAAGAAAATGACTGGGGACGTTTTAACTGGTTGGGTTATGATAATAAGAATGATATCCCCAAGTATAGAAGCGAGACAAATGGTCAGCTAAAAAATAAATTGTGAAGACAGAACTCAACACCACTAGGGCAAGGAAGGAAATTATCCGTAAATAAAGCTATCAAAATTATCTTCGACTGCATGATATTTTAAAAAACTATCACAAATTTATTTAAATAAACATATGAAAACATAAAAACTTCAATTTGTAAAGAAAATTATAAGGCTGTCCCTAGACTTACTTTAAATAAATTATAATAATAATAATAAAGATAATAATAAGAGTAAAGTATTTATCTATAGCCGAAAGTTCTAGTTTGTTGTTGTTAAGTGTTGTTAATGGGCTCATAATAGTACATTGAAGTAAAACATCACTGTACGTAGAACATCAC
Organism: Glossina morsitans morsitans; assembly: GCA_001077435.1. Lineage (NCBI taxonomy): Eukaryota > Metazoa > Arthropoda > Insecta > Diptera > Glossinidae > Glossina > Glossina morsitans. The sequence continues at coordinate 2,798 of CCAG010008543.1, forward strand.
TGTACCTAATTTCTTGCCACGGCAAGGCTTTTTAATCCCTCTACAAATAAAGATTCTGTTAAAAAGTAAGTCTCTATGTGGCAAGGTAGTATCATTTTTGATACGTTATAATGAAAGTAGGTAAAGAGTAGTAAGATTCCTGGCACAAAAATTCAAGGCCATTATGACCTTTTTGAACTTTAGTTGTTGAACTTAGTTATAAGGCATAGAAAGCTTCAATACTTTGATGACTTCCATTTACATGAAGCAATCGCTTATAATCAGTTCCTTTGCCCTTTAATTCTACTGTATGCCCAATATATTTGCCGTTTATTCTATAATACCCTTTAGCATTTTCTCCAACCAATTACGAATAAATTGGAAACAAATTAGATTACATTTTGCTTGTCTGTGCAGGCATTTCTTTACGGTGCTACTTATTCTGCCTTTAAATTTTCCATGGTGAGCTGAATGATTTTCTGATCTCTTTTTTTTAAATTTTTTCATTTATTTTTGCGGTTAATTTTTCTCTGTATTTCTAAATTTGTTCCATAAGTTTTCTCATGTCTCCCCTAATATTCCTTATTTTGCACATCCTTCCTTTTATGACAACATCTGCTTTATTTCAGTTTGACTCTATCCATGACGTAATTTATTCATAAAGTCTTCATAAGTTTTACATAAGTACTTCAGTTCTATATTGAACTGAATTTGCGAGAAATGCGTCCCCACTGTTTTCTTGTATTTTTATATATTTTATCATACATCTCACATAAAATATCTGTAAATATCTGACTTTTTGTCGAGCGGAAAGCCCCAATAATAATGAGACTCACTGTATATGTGTTCTAAATTTCTTTCCGAAAATATTATTATTTTATGATATCAGAAACATTGTAGTTAATGACTATTCTCACCATTTTGGAAGTTCGAAATATTATATTATAATATTTTGCTTTATTTTCCTTTTGAACATGCGTTTCGACACCAATTTCATCATCGAATGAAGTTTCATCCGATACTGACAAAAATTTGGTACATACGTCGTCGACATCTGCAAACCCACTAATCGACGCGTCGAGTTTATTCGCCATCGACAGCCATAAACCGAACGTACATTTGTTATTGGTAACAGAAACATTAAATATAATTTTTCAACAATTCTTGAATGGTATTGTTGTCTCTGCTTGTGCACCAATTTTTAAATGAGCGTAAGCAAAAGTAGTAAAATAAATACCTATTTATGGCAAATGTGTTCGAATTTGTACAAAAAAACATTATTCTAATAAAACTTTGTTGATTGATTTACGTTCATTGTTCACCCATTGACGTCAGTGGTATACTCATTCAAAATATTTTAGCTACTTTCTTTATAAGAAAAGGAAGAACACAGCATATATAAACATTTCATACCTATAATATATCTATGATTAGTTTGAACGCTTACCATCAGGAGGTAAAGAATCTTGGCATAGACCGCAACCTGTGGTAACCTAAAATAAAAGAAACGAAATTTAACTTAATAAAAATTTTATGTAATAAAAATAAAAGACTTCATAATACAAAAATAGTAATAGCGAATTACTGATTAAAAATATTGTGATTTGGAATTAACACAGCATCACATGATGCGTGATTGCTTTTATATGTGAAAACTTGGCATAATTTACACAGCTCTGCGCATTTAAAGTGATTTTCTATAACATATATATAGAATTTACTCAAATGTATGTTATCAATAACAGTAGTAACATTGTTAAACCGCAGCCATTTGACTTTGCTTCCCTTGTCGAAACAGACGAAAGCTCACGTTTTGAGAAGCTCGCGTTTTCGCTACGACCGATTTGGCTCGTTTTCAACACTAACCTGCTTGCAGAAACTTTCATCGTTCTACCAAGTTGGTTAAATTGATTCAGAATCGCTGATCAAGATTTTATATATTTTATAGCGTCTATGAAGCTTCTCTTTAGACGTTACAGGCATTATGGAAATAAAACAAAATGAGTACACCTCTATCTCACAGTGGTACTTGGATTCGATTCCGTAATACAAATTTAGTTTGGTTTACAGGCATGATGGTCCCTTGAAGTACTGTAATGTGCCAAATATAACTTCTTCGAATAAATATTATGATTTTAATAAAACTAATATTTCACTGCTTAAATCTCAGGCATTGTGCTTGATTTCTCTGAAGGTAATATTGTAACCTTACTGTCTTCTCTCGATAATGTATTAAACGTAGCTATTTCTGAATCCGTTCCGATCAACGTCGCCCTAGACGCGATTGCCCGCCATGGTTTCTCATAGTTTAAAAGTTATAAAAATAGGAAAAACAAAGTTTTCAAAATATTTATGAAAAGTGGTCCCGCTTATGACTAATTCGACTATTCTGCTGCAAGGCATAGATTTAATTACCTCAACCACCAAAGGTATTGCAGATACGTTCAGTTGATCAAATCCTCACTGCTTCTTAATCCTAAATATGTTTTAAATCTGTCATCTTCACAATATGTTTAAATCTGTCATCTCCATATAACCCTCGCAGGTGACTTTCAATGGTTCCGAATCCTCTGATGATATTGAAACCTCAAATCTCTTTGCAAAATGCCTCAGATGAAAATGTTCGCCTGCTGCTTCTGATTTAACTGTTAACTCTATCCGGATTCGATATCTAACTCAGTTTCAATTCGTAACTTTGTCATTTCATAAAAGATTGTTTTAGGTGGTTTGAGGTCTCTAAAACACAGTTGCGCCTGGGCCTGATGACATTCCATTATGAATACTCAAATCATGCTCTGACAAGCTACATAGTCTTATTTAAAATATTTGTAATCAGAGCTTCAAATCAGAGCTTCGCACTCTATGCCGCTGGTTTCTCTTTGCACTTAATAAAATCTGTAAGCTCTTGTCTTCATAAAACTTCATGCCGGATCCTTAACTTAACTTCATCACCTCGGATGACACCCCAATAACGTCTGGTGCTCCTGAGGTAGCCAATTATGGCCCCTTTTATTTATCCTCCCTCAGTGATTAAATGGAGACATATCTTAATATACCCTGACGATGTGGAACTCTTTTCTTCCTTCTTCCTGGAATCGCCACCGCATCAGCTTCAAATTAACTAAATTTGGTTACAAGGTGATGGTTAAACTTTATGAAATTAAATTTTAGAAAATACAAGAAGATTCTCTATCATTCAATACTGAGTATTTCATCGGTTCACACAAGTTGGAAAACATAGATTGGTTCGTTTATTTAGAGATTCTATTCAACCAAAGATTATTTTCTAATTTTCAACGGCAATTTCTCCTGTTTTTACCTTAGGAAGTTAGGTTGGGGATCCGCTTGTCTTTCTGCCTCCTTATGGAAATAGGTTGCTTCTGATATCCGTACAGTCACTTGAGAAATGTAGATGTATTCTCGGTATTTTCTTCTGAACTAAATTAATTAATGGTACTATCAATTCGCCCACAGCGCTTGGTGAGAGAAACTTTAATGTCCCTAATCGCTTGTCTAGGCACTTTAGTTTTGTTATTATTGAGCTGTTTAACCCGTTCAGAATTGTTTGCAAAAAGCAAAATAATGTCTACCACTTAGTTTCAATATCGGATTTTTTAAAGTCTATCAAAACAGATTTGCTTAGTACGCGCAACTTGCCTATGTCATATTTAAACTAACTTGCAATCTTAATATGTCATTATGATTCGAAAATTTACTGGTGTTGTTTACTGTAATCGATTGCGAAGCTTTTGCATGTTTGCATTGGTTTAGAGGTGCAAGTACCTCTGTACTAGCTGTTTGCATGTTTTTTTTTATTTTTTATTTGTTTTTCATTACACATTTTTTATTTGTACGTGAATTGCCATTTGATTGTTTGTGAGTTATTTTTTCCTTTCCCTTACATCTTCTTATATACTTTATATTAATTTTTAATAATGTACAGATGTACTTTGAAGAGTCAATTGAATTTGATTGTTAACATATTTTAGTTCACTTTCATTTGTAAGTAAGTAAATAAATAAATTTCTTGTTCCAAAAAAAAAGTGGTGACACGAATTGACTGAAAATGCCATTTGTTTATCTCTTGTTGCAAGAGTTGTCCAGATACACTGTTGCAGCTCGAATGGGAAGTTCTTACACACTCAGCGTACTTCACAGAAGTGTTGCACCCTGATTACCACATTTTCAGATTGGTGCAGCATGGCTTGGTAGGCACGCGGGCCCGAAAAGAAGGAAGAAATGACATGATATCGCTATGTTATCAGAAATATGGTAAAATGTTGCAGAAAATGATAGAAACCATTTTTAATAATATATATTGCACCAATTTTCCACAATAAATGCCTTTTTCAAGTGAAAAAGCATTTTTGCAAGCAGCTATTGGGATTAAACATTTCTCTAGTAATATTTGTGGAACAAAATTGTGGAACAGTGTAATGCATCGAAGAGTTTTGGGGATGAGCTCTATGGTAGGAATATTTGTGTGCGATTGTATGCACCTTTGCTTAAGCAATTGTCATGTCAAACTCATTTTTCATTCCTTGTTTTCTATATGTCTGTCTATATATTGCCTGTTGTTATTATAATTCTACCTAATTTATAATACCTACTTTATACGTAATTTATGACAGATAAATATATTAAATAAAATCATAACACTATTCCAAAGTTAATCATTGCTCAACTCAAAAAACATAGTTACACCAGTAATCCTTAATATCACATCCGATATTCCCCAGAATAGCCCCAACACAATGAATTCACAATTATAATAGAAGACGCAGTAGCGATATTGTAGTCAATTGATAGAGGACATTCTTAACTCCAATTCGTCTATGTCAGGCACAGAATATGGAATAAACGAACGTTATTCAGGAAACCTTACGGACTTAGACAAGGTGCCGAACGTTAACGCACATTTTAAGAAATTCAGAGAGTTCAGAGAGAAAGTGTCAGAGTTCAGTTGTTGTAAAAAACGTGGCGGCCGCGTCCTAAAACTGTATCAACAAAGCAAAGGAACACGAAAATATGCGATGAGCAAGGAATACTCGCAGCGTACGCCACACTCAAATCGTACAATACGCCACTTGCTGTATAATAGGTCTTCCAACAAGTATATTTCCACCTCTCTCTAATAATGAATAAATTAGCCTGTATGGATGTCACTGGAGACGCGACGGCTCTTATGACGCAAACATACAGGGACAAAGTTTTGCCATGGACTCAGGGGAAGACTTCTATTTTATTAGGAATCCGAGAGTCCGCAAACCTGCCAATAGCATTTCACTTCTCTCTTTAGCTGAAGAACCAGAACTACAGGCTTCAACACACATACTCACATAATTCAATCCATTTGCAAAACCCACCAATACCAGCCTAAATTTCATTGTCATGCTTCATTCTTGCCGTCCATAACCCGGAAATCGTAGAGAGAACAATAGACAAAAACCATAACCAAGATACAAGTTCCAACAAAATCCACCAAATCCTAGAGGGCAACAACAACAATCTAGACTTCAGTCACATGCGATAAATTACATAAACAGATCACTTCACTTAAATTACATAAACAAATAACTTCCATGCTAACACTCAGGAGGAAGAAATAGCGAGTTACAACGTGGCGAGAGCATATTTCAACGATGTGGAAGATATACAGCAGCTTCAAGTATATTTGCAAGACAGCCAGTACGAAAACTAATGTGATACCATTCATTTTTTACAATAAAGTCTTTATCCTTCGTCGAATAAACGACGCAGACTCGCAAGATCCTGCAAGTACTGCTAGACATTTAATCAAATACAAATTGCATCCAATCCTTATTTGTACCAATCATAGAACCTTCTACGTCAGCACAGTCAATGAAGCAATTCGAATTTCTCACCATACTTTCACCAATCTTTTCGGACTAAACGATTTTAATACAAAATTCTTTATACTCCCGAAATTCGAATCTTCACAATACAATTTTGGCAAATTATAGCCTAAAGGAGTTATGCGCAGTCATCAACACAGTTGAAAGTTTTATGACGATACAGAAAAAAATTAAAGGAAAAAAAAACAGTGCAATTCCTAAGCGGTAAACGACATCGAAATGAACGCCTTACACGTGTCATATAGGTAAAAGGTGAAATTAGAACCATAACCGAGTATTCCGTATATGCAATGCATCTGAAGGATGAAGTTAAATCACAGACTAAAAAATTATTATTATTAATTTGGCCAGAGAATAAATTGTAAGGTATTATAAGACCTTCAAATCACCCTGCAACTCACCCGTATAGATAGTACCGAAGAAAAGGGACGCTTCGAGTAAAAAGAAATATCGTATGGTTATCGATTACAGGAAACTAAACCGGATCACAATTACCGATCGATATCCTTGCACAACTAGACAAAATAAATAATTTTTAGTTCTTAAAGAATGGATTCCAAAAAATACCCTGAAGGAAAAGGACGTAAAAAAAGCGTTTTCCGTCAACAATGGAGAATATGAGGCGGCGCGACTCCCATTTGGACTGGAAATGCTCCTTCGATTATCTAAAGAGAGAAAAATCTATTATATCTATATTGAGGATATAGTTATATTCGGCAGCGATGATGCAAGGCATCTGGAAAATAACACCTCAGAGTCAGCGAATATGAAAATCCAACTCGACAAATGTGAATTCCAAAAATTGAAAGTTGATTCCCTACGCGTCCTAATATCCACAGGAGAATGCGAGTTAGGCGCAAAAAAGTAGAAACAACAGACAACTTCTTAATCCCGAAAGCAATAAAATATCTCAGTTTTTTGGTATGCCGGTTTTTATCGTCGCTTAATAAAGGATTTTGCCAAATTAGCAAAACTTTTAACAGCTCTTCTATGACTGGAGGAGCGATGAATGCCTAAAACTATTCCAAGCAAGATACCTGCTAATTCAGCCGACAACCCTCTCATACCGTTGAATAAAATAAAAAGAAGGCGTACATCTCAGGATGCGATATTTAAAAAAGAATTGCTACTTACAATGGATGCGTAAAGCTACGCAACAGGATTCACATTGGAACAAGATGAGAGACCCATCACATTTATATCGAGAACTTTTAATAAAGCCGTAGAACACTACTCTACAAACAAAAATACTGCCGATCATGTGGGCCCTACAATTCCTGAGAGACTACTTACTTGGGATCAACAGCTAACTATAAAGGTTTTACAGACTACCGACCGCGAACACACGCCTTGAGTAATGGAAACTCCAACAGCAAACTCAAAAGGTGGAAATTAATATTGAAGGAATACAATTGCTGTACAAGCCCGATAAGACCAACGTCGCAGCAGATGCGTAATCCAGACCACTTCAAGTAATATTTGAAATAAACTTGACAGATACCACAGAGCATAGCAATCAGAGCTTACCTCAGAGCCTTATCCAATACGCAAACGCGCCGAAGAATTCGTTCAAAAATCAACTTATAATTAAACCAAAAGAAACTCACTCGTACGAGCTTAAAATCAAATTTCCGATATGTCACAGACACATCATATTGGAACCAAATCTAACAATGGAAAAATTTCAAGAAACTTGCATAAAAACAACTAAAGAAGCATTGGGCAAAGGACTAAATCCTACGCCACAAGTTTGCACGAATACAAGGCTACACACAAGGAACCTAGCAATCGGCATCTGTAATTGACCCGATCAAGAAGTAGAGATAATAAATGAACAAAACGGAGCCCATAAGAACGCAAGTGAGAAAAAAACTCAACAAATAAATGCAAAAATAACAAGTAAGAAAGTTATGTTCGACTGGGGCTGAACCTCGCATAACGACCACGATTAAAATCTTTGGGATTCCGTGTATTATTTATTGGTAAAAAAAGTGAATAGTATAAAATCTTTATCTTAAACCTTTTACAACACTAAAAGATATTGTTAACAAAAATTAATCTACCACCATCATGACGTCGCAGTTTTTTACATTCTAATGTCATAGCCCTTTGGTAAGCGACATGCATGCCAATACACTATCTCGCATACACGTTTACAACTGACACGATTATAAGAGCACGCCTCAACCACATCGTGGGATCAAGGCGAATTCAAAACCACATTACCTTTCTACAGCAGTGTTCCCAGATGTGGAAAATAGGCGATAAACCTATGAAAAAGTGTGAAAGTTTCTGTTATCCTCAGAAAGGAAACGTGCTTTTCATTAAGTACCCATAGTGCTGCGAAAACCCAGCTATCTCGAGCCAAACAAATTATTTTGGCTGTTCAACTCAAATTCAAGGCTGAGTCTTGATAATAAAGTGCACCTGTACATAATGCGATTATCAAACCAGTAACCTCTCACGGAATTCAATTTCGGGAAACGGCTTCTTCCTTCAACGTAGCCAAGTTGCAAAAGTCAAAGATCTTACGGGTGACAACAGATGCTCCGTAGATTGTAACCAATTCAAATATTCAAAAATGATTTAAATATTTCGGTCTTAATAGACGTGGTTAAGAAGATTGCCACCGAATATGTAACAAAAATTTTAAACCCACCCGAATCCTCTTTCTCCATCTCTTTCATTAACAGAGAAACATGGTCGTTTAAAAAACGGTCACTACATGTTAAAGGAATTAAAGTGTCCAGGATTGAATTAGATAATTTTTTGATTGTTATTGTCAATTGCATTTTCACTAGCAGGCAGAACAATCTTTATGATTTTGCTTTGTAAATGTTTGAGACAATGTAGCAGGGTAATAGTATTCTCATAAATAATGAGAATATTGAGTGTGGGGGAGTAATTACTTTGCTACCACTATACTCTTTCTTTACAACATCTGTAAGTAGAGTGTTCTATAGGAGGTTACTCCGGTTAAGGTTTTCTACAATATTCCAAAGTAAAGTTATTGCTATATAATACTTAGAGTAGCCGATTAATTAAATTCAAAGCATGGATATCAATACATGACAGAAATGCTCATAAGAGTCCAAAATATTGGCTCGGAGCCACAGGTAAGATTTCGAGGCTACTGCTCGAAGTTTTGTCATGTAAAGATAGTGTAATTTCTGCGTGCGTTGGCAGCTGTGAAATGTGGTTTGAAATAGGTGAAACAGAATTCAAATTGCTACTTTTAAGCTTTTTCGGTGTATCATTTATCATGAAATCAGCTTCTTGACATGATGAATCCAAACTTTGCATTGTGCCGGTGAAGACTTCCAACCGTGAAGTGATTTAAGCATTGACAGCGACATATAAATTCTTCAGAAAATTTCTTTTAAAAAAATGAACATTCAAGGGACTTCTTTTGTTCAATTATTAGCGGAGAGCACTAATAATCCTTTATGGTTTTTCTTTTTATTGAAATACATTGATGTCAATTTTTTTCAAAGAAAATTTTTTTTATTTATTAAATATATCTAATTATTTTCGCGTACCTTTTACGATATTTTTTATCTTTTTTTTTTTAATTATTATTTTAGCAAATTAACATTTCATATTTTTGTATATTTCACTAAGAGGAGAAAAAAAGCGACTCTTTCGACGGCACAACACAAACTACTCGTCGCATTTTACGTCACATCGTTGCATCTTACTTCGTCCAAAAAGATCATATTCGAATATTTAAATATTTACAAAACACAAATTTGCAATAATTCTTGGAAAACTATGATTTATTTTGGTTGCTTCCGATTTCTTCTAGATTTGTTTATAAGAAAACGGTTTCAGTCCTCTTTTTGATAATTATTCCTATGTATGAGCTTTAGGTATGTAGAAAAAAAGCTTATGTCTCGAATTTTGTTGGCAAAGTTCTTTTCCCGAAAAAACCTTCACATATATGTATGTGCAATTGCAGACAATGACAAAATTGGTTTGTTTTACATTGAAATCAAGAAAAAGGTGGGTCTCCGTCACACTAAATTTTATTTCTCCAGCGTTTTTTTGCTATTGTTTAATTATCATTGCTTTATTTGCTTAATTAAAACAACGTAAAGAAAATAGCGAAAAAAATACTCTCAAAAGCCGTTTTTTTATTTAGAAATACATAGCAACAAAGCAAAGTAATCCACAAAAACTTCTCGTCTCGTGTTTAAATTTCTATAACTTAAGTCTATCATGCCGGCAGTCCTTTGCCAATTTTTGGTTAATATGTTAATGTTAACACCTTTTTATAATAATTTTTTTGTTCTTTTCTAATATTTTAATATTTACACTTTTCTTCTTCACGGATATTATTTTTCAAAACCTAAATTGATCAGAAGTTCACGAACTCTTTATACAAAAATTGTATAATTTTCTGTTCTTTACATAAATATACTTTTGTTTTATTTATTTCTTATTTTTTTGTTTTCGCACCCATTCCGTCCAAGATATTCGAAATAATCCTTATTTCCGAAATCGAGACGCTTTGCTCAACCAACGAACTCCACTCTTCACAGCACCACAGGTTTCAATCACAATATGATTATGTAAGTTAAATAAAACTAAATGTTTATTGTTTGAATACGTGACTCAAACTATTTTATTTATTAGAAATTTTGCTCAAAAGCAAACGACTATTACAGAAAATGTTTATTAATTACTTTTATTTTCTCGCAAGAAACAGCATTCTTAACAGGTACCTGAATGTTTATAATTACCAAGAATTTTGGTTGTCTCATAGAAAGCTAAGCAAATTGTCACGACATCACGACAATAACGATAGTTATCGTATTCATACAAGAAGCAGATCATATTTATTACCGGGAATGGTAATGTCAAGCTTCTGGTATTTGTAGACAAAATTGCAATAGAGCAACTTTGTGGATAAGTCGACGAATCAATAATGTGGTAAGCGTGCGACCAGAAAGCGAAAAGCTTTATAAAGGAAACTTATCGCTAACTTATATAATAAATTAAAATATATTGCTATCTATTTCTCTAGGAAAAAAAATTTGTGTTCCTTTTACTAATTGTATTTTGATGCTTTCGATGATCTTGTTATTGCTGTAACGCCGTTTTTCAAACTGTTGCTGTTCCGAAACATTATTCCTTCTTAGTGATTTTATAGATAAAGTTGGGGGTGCCACAAGCGAAGGTAGTGTATGCTATGTAACATTCGCTTGCAATATTGGTCGATTATGCAAAGTAGATTGCTGTTGCGATTGATAGCTAAGGTTGTTGATATTTCCCTTCATACCGTTCGATATGGGTGGGTGTGAAGGGATTCGTTTAACTTCAGGTTTATAAGAAATTTTCTTTTCATTGCCAGTGACTTTTCATTTTCTGCGACCGCTGTTGTTGTTGGTGTTGTGGTTATAGTTGTGTAAGATTTTTTTTTTTATGAATTTATCGTGGTTGTTGTTGTTGATATTATTCATGAAGGTGAGGGGCCCCTCCTCTGGGAACGGGTAGCTCCGGGTCGACGACGGGTTTTGTGTCTTGCAAAAGGACGCGCTTTAGCGACCATCTAGTGGTGTCCTCGACCTAGATGATGTTTGTGGATTCGAATCGCACCACGGTGTAGAGCCCTTGGAAAGGAGTTGCGAACTTGGCGGCGTAGTTGGCCGCTTTTGAGAGGGGATGATGGCGGATTAACATCAAATCTCCAACTCGGGGTTGCCAGCGACGGCCATAGGGGTTTGATATATCTTCGCTGCTCGGATGACGAGAGCTCGAGATTGCGACGTACGTTGTAGATGACTTCCTTTAGGATCTGTGACTGGATCGGCACGCCCACGCGCCCTTGGTCGTAGAAAACGTGTGACAATCTGGGCTGGTGCCCTTGAATGAGGTCCGCCGGGGAGTAGGCGGTGGAATCTGAAATCGCTGTATTCATAGCGAGGGCGACTTACGGCAACCATTGATCCCATGCTCCTCTCTCCGTGCTCGTGCTCGTGTGGCACGCCTTTGCCAGTTGCCCCACGAAGCCTACACAGCCTGTCGACCACGGCTCTGTCGGCAGGGACGTTAACATTTCTCCGGACGGCTTCTGCTGGACTGGTTTATATCGTTGACAGCTCCGGTTATATTGTACGTACCGGGCGATGCCTCGATGCATTCCGGGTCAATGGTGTACGCCGCAAACTCGTCGTGTCGTTTGACGTATACCGAGGTGCCTCGCGGTGGGTCCGTCGTGATTCTCTCGAAGGATCCCGGGCCTCACTTGTGTTGGCTCGAATAATTTCCATGCTGCTTCTTCCTCGTTCATGCTGTTCCGTGGAAAATGGCGGTATAATCTTCCGTCGGTAATGGTAAAGTCGAGGAACTTCTGCGGTTCTGATTGGACTTTTTGTAGTTTCTTGGGTAGCCACCGGCATGCTCCAGGTGGCTCGGTCTGTGTCACCACACGATTGAACTCCTCGGATGGTTGTCGAGAAAGCGCATCGGCCGCCACGTTTTTCGTCCCGCGCCGGTAATGGATTTTAAAGTCATACTACTGCAATCCTAGGGCGCACCAGGCTAGTCGAACTATCGAATTGTTCGTGGAATTTATGACTCGCAGGTAGGCAGCTGACGGAACACCTCTCGTAGGTTAGCTAAGTGCTTTCCCAACGTCTTTCCGATGACGATGATGTCGTCCAAATACGCGAATGCGTGTGGCTCCATATCCGCGCCGACCACGCTGTCCAGGACTCGCTCTTTAAGGTCTAGGCTGCTGGTATATCGGGCTCCGCGTAGTCGGTCGAGGATGGCTTGAATATTCGGTAGCGGGTATGCGTCAGGCAACGAATTGCTGTTCAGATGGCGAAAGTCCATGCACATACTCCAGGTCTCGTTCTTCTTTCGTGCTAGGGTAATCAGTGAGTTATACGGGCTCTTGGCAGGCTCAAGTTGTCCAGTTGCGATCAAGTAGCATGGCTGGTTTGCGGGAGGCGTATCGGAGTTTGAACGGTCGGTCGCCCTTTATGACGATCTTCTGCTCAGCGATGGTGGTGACTACTTGTAAATTCGTAAACTTCGGCAACTCCTGCTGGAGGAAAAGCTCGATGCATCGCTGCTTGACATCCGTATTTAATCGCGGCCCCTCCGTCGTATTATGGTCGTCTATTATGATTCGTGGACTTTCGGGGAACATATCGGCCCTGCCGCGCGTCCCTGGGAATGCCGCATTCGACCTTCGGCGCAAAAGAGGGGCGTCGCGTTGCCGTATCGTGGGCTTCGTTGTAGAGGTTCAATGTAGGGTGGTTTCGTTGACTTCGTTGTGTAGTAATTGGCCCTTGCTTAGCAATGGGCCTACTTGGCGGTATTACGAGTTCTGGGTATGGTAAATTTTTTCGATTTGCGGACGTTGCTTTTCGCGAGGCTGGGCAGTTCTGGGGCATTCTACCGTTTTTTTTGTTTCTATCTTTTTTTCTCAAATTTTTTTCCTTTTTTTTGCACATATATTTTTTCTTTTCCTTTGTTTATCCTTTTTGTATTTTTGTTATATTTTTTTTTTTTTTTTTTAAACGTTTTTTTATAAACGTTTTCTTTTTTTTTTTCAAAAAGTGGTTTGCTTTATTGACAAATTACACCTCTACCTTAAATTTCATATTCGCTTTTGAAAGACTTAAACTATTTCAATTAAAATTTTTTTTCGGTCAGTGAGTTGATCAACCTTGTACGCAACTTTGTGCTTATTTTCAGAAGATTTCCAACCAACAAATATAGGCCATTCGCACGTCACATTTCTTAGTATTTGAAAACAAAAGTTTTCAGAAAGATCACCAAACGTTATACTTCCAAATTTGCTTCTTCTTTTTTGGAATTCTGCCTTTTTTTGAAATGTGTTCTTAACTTGCACCACTAGGAAGATGTGCTTGTTATTGGTTATTCGATGAAATTTTAATGTTCCATTTTCTTTCTAAAAACTACCTCCTCAGCAAATGTAAAGAATGCCCAAAAAACAATCCCCTTTGTTGTTTTTTTTCTTTTCTTAAGTTATAGGGTGTTTGCTTCTATGCGAACGAAAAAAAAGAGGTAACAGAGACACACGCTATAACTGGGCGGTGTTGTGTAGGGTGTCAACTAGCTTTGGATAACTATGGAAGTGGAGTAGTGGGGTTTTCTTTTTTTCTTTAATTTAGGGGTCCTGTTGGCGAAACTCTGTCGAAGGCTTTATGATGCGTCCTCAAGGAAAGGCTTCCACAATATACAAGAAAACGTTGAACTGAAAATCACTCTTGTGGTTTTCTCTTCTCTTCCTTTTCTGAGGTTCTCTATAGCTTCTTTCTGCACCTAAATCGACCGTTTAGAAACTTTGTTGCTTACTGACTAGAACTCACACCCTATTGTTGTGGTGGAGATACCTGTTGTCGTTGTCCTTTTTATTGTAGAGGTTGTTGTTGTTGCTGCTGGTGGAGTAATTTTTGTTTTATCCTGATGTTGAAGGAGTTGTTGTTCTTGTTGTCGAAGAAGTTGTTGCTGTTGTTGATGTCAACGGAGGCGTGTTTCTTTTTTTTTTTTTTAATTATTTAGACACCTGAAAGAAACGGATAATTAGCGTTTGTTTTATTCCAATTTCCATTATTTCATCTGTTTCGATATTTTTCTTTTCTTGCTTTTTTTTTATTATTTTCCTTGACAGAGCGTTTGCAAATTATATCGTTGCTACCGCTGCTGTTCAGTTCGTTTTTTTCCTTAAAGCAATTTGTGTATTTTTGATTTTCTGTTGTTTAATTTTTGGTTATTTTGTTGTTGCTACTAACTAAACATACTAAGTTTTATAAAATGGTTTTCGTTGTTATTTTTATTAATATTGTCGTTGCTTTTAGACTGTGGCTATATAACAAAAGCAAGGTGAACTTCAATTAGTATTTTTATGTGCAATACTTTTAAGTAATTCTCTTTTTATTTTATTTGGTCAAGCATATTTTGCGTTGAATATTCTGAAAGAGTTAATTAAATAAACAAAATTTCAAAGGTAATAACACAAATAGATTGTTTTCAATTTTCTAGTAGTTCAAAATTAGTTTTTTTCCTTTTAATTCTTTTTTAAAGCTTTATTTTTCTTTGTTTTCTTTTTTTCCAGGTTTCGAGGATTGCCGTTAAACTTTTATTTATTTTTTTTCAGAGAGGAACTGTCTTGATCGACGACCGAATTGCGAACACTTCTTTCCTTTTTTTCGCCTCATTGATATGACCGTAAGCCGTCAATTCGCCTCATCGTTATGCAGGAACAAGACATCTTATGGGCTTTGCTTTATACGCATTGTTGTTGGATGTTCGTTTTTCGCTTCGATTGTCCGAAATATAAAACTGTACAATTGTCCACTAAAACTTCCAATTTTCTTTCAGCCATTTCTTTTTATTAACCGATCTTTATATTAGTTTTTTTCTCCGTCTTTTTTTTTGATAGTTTTTTTTTCAACAACTCAAAAGGTTTCGCTACCGCTTGCTAGTTTTTTACTTATTTTGGTTTTTTTTCTCATTATATATTCTCTTTTTTTTGTTTTTTTGACAATTTAAACGTTTCAATATATAAAATGTTCGCTTTAAAGAATAATTTTACATTTCCTTCCCGTTTTTTCTTTTCTTTTTTCTTTTAAAATGTCTTTCTTTTTTTTTACTTGCACTTTTAAAATTCTCTACTTTTCTTGTGTTATTTTAAGAATAAAGGTTTCTGCTCGGGCGCCTCTTGTGATGGCTACTGCGACCATTTTCCATAGGCTGGGGCAGCTCAGCGGCCCAGGGAAGAAAAACACAATAAATTTCTATTTTTACAGGGACTCCTTCTCTTAATTATTGAAAGTTATTACCGTTATGTTTAGCGAATTGCTAATAATAATATAATGTCGATATCTGAACATTGATATTTTATGTCGTTAATTGCAGCGTTAAAGCAGTTTTTTTTTAGTTTAATTTTAAGATATCCACTTCAAATTTGGTAAAAACATCGGAAGTTTCTACATGCAGGTTCGAATTGAAAATGAGCCAAACTGTTCGGAGCAGAAGTGAGCAGTCGAGCGTAAACATCGCTTTTTTAAACAAAAGTTTTTGGATTATACAATACAACCATCTGTTATCATCAAATTTGACCAGAGACAATATGTTCTTCGTTTATTTAAATGCTATGGCGTGAAGGAATACGAGCCGCTAGAAGTTTCATTGAAACCTGCTATCAGGTAAACTACGGTGATGATAGCGAAGCGATGCATCAATTAATTGTTCAACTAATATTATTGAATATTGAAATTATTTATTAAAAAAATGTTCGAGGAAGTGTTATATTAATGTGAAGAACGATATCTCGAATCATAATAAATATTAAAATAATTGCATCCTCACCAATTTTTCAATTCGTTTTAGACATTACAGGTCTGGCCAAAGAAACATAGTCACGCTGTGGTCAGTAATCAGCTCAAGAAGATAAGAACCACATTCTCATTGCCTGCTTTCGCAGCGTTTAATTCTGTAACCATTAACATTTTAAATTCTATTCTCTCTTTGAATCTCCCTACCAAATTCTGTAATTTACAATGTGACCTCTTTCTCTATAAGAAAATGTTAATTACCAACGATGACGTTGATCTTTCACAGGTGTCCCTCAGGTGTCCCTATTTTCGGCTGTATGTCTTGCGATCCTGGAAAGCATCCTCTTAACGAATACTGCCCTTTAAAAGCAACTTCTAATATTGTCAGCCAGTAAATCCGTCTTATCCGCTTTGACGTCAGGAAAAATGTTAACCCTAACAATTATTGTCTGTGATTTGACTCGTTCTGGAAAAATCACCAAATCTTTGCATTTCTTGTGTTCAGGAATTTATGGTATCCGCGGGCCCTGTCCCAACAGTTTAAAACGTATCCGTAACGTTTTTAACAAATTTTACAGTGGTTATTTTTTTTATTTTCTTTATTAATTGATATGAATTAATTCGAAAATCTTTTTAAAGCAAAATTTTCTATTCGCAATTTAAAAAGATTTTTATTCAAAAATTGTAAACGTCAACATTTTTTTTTTCTCCAATTTTAATGCCTAATCACTATTCACTCAAAACAGAACTCTCCCGATTGACAAAAAAAATCCAACCACAAAAAAAACAATCGCTTACTCATTTTCCTACACTTATTTAGCGATTCTTCGATCACATGGGATTGTAAAAAGCAGAAATAGGTCGGAAGAAGTATTACGAGGGCGAATGTGTGGCGGCTACAGAGGCAATCAAGGGGCGTAAAAATTACTTGCAAATTCTGTCTAATATGAGCGATCCATCATCAATATGTTCCATCATATGCGGGATTTCGTGCAAAAGAGAAAATGTAGCTAGACGTGACTTTCCAGTTGCTGCATGCGCATTTTGACATAGGGCTAATAAAATTTTAGGTAGTTTTATATATTTCATATTTTTCGCACTTAATTGTTTTCAATTCATCTTCATCGATTACTTAAACAGATCTTTCACTTTGTCCACTTATAGCTGGATAATATGAAGCTCCTCTTTTGTAAACTGAAATTCAAGTGAAGTTATTGGCGAACCAGGGTAACTTCCGAATACTTTGATAGATTTAGACAGATCAGCTTTGTATTATTAGCAATCTGCACAATTTTTTACCATACTTTCAATTTCAATATCTATACCTTTCGTCCAGTGGTAACTTCTAACCAGTTATTTCATGCGAATCATTGCAAAGTGTACTGAATATGACGAAAATTCATGTTAATCAGTACCAAAGCGTGAAAGCGGTTGCACTATTCTGCCTTCTTGAATTAATTGAGATATTTAGTTGTGATTACGAATTGCAGCAGCCAACCTTTAACACAATAATTGGAAGTGCTTCCATGGTATTAGTTTACACCACATCCGCTTCTTCAATATTAGTGTGCATATCTGAAATTGCCAATTCGTGTTTACGGTAGCTTTTCTGGATTGTATGTCAACAACGAATGATTTTAGAAAAATTACATAGTGTTGCAGTCTTGATACAAATGACATTGATAGTGACATTTTTCGTGAAAACATTTGATTTAACGGCTTTTATGTATTTACTTATCAATTTAAATCGTTTAGTTACATTACAAAAGTCAAAGATAAGGAAAGGAAAAAAGCTTTAATGTTACCAAAATCAAAGAACAATAATATAATATCAAGAATCCAATCGTAACGGAAAAATTACCGTACAATATAAAACTAAAATTATTTACACGAGAATTCTCAATTAATTATGCATTTAATTATCAATGAATTATCAATTAATTCTCAATTAATTATGAATAAATTCGCAATTAATTATGAATGTTTCTATACATTCGCTGTTTATTCCTGTTAGGTTAATACATTCTGAGTTATTTAGTGGGTAATGTTCCAAAAGGTGTGCTTTGCAGAGGCTGATGTCTGCTCCCATGTCTAGTAGAAAAATATTTCTGGTTTTGTTGCATTTTCAATATTTAGTAATATATAGTTGGATAATTTTGAGAGGAAGAAGATATGGGAGTTTGCTTGTTTTGGGTATTCAGTGGATGCCTGTTTTAAGTGTTTTGTCCCGAATTCAGGGGCATCGTCAAGGAATCTGGGTGAAATCCGTTTCCCTGGTTTTCTATCGCGTGTACGCGATTGTTTTGGTAGTTGTTTCTCTGATTTCTGTTGTTGTTATTATTTTGATTTCGATAGTTAAAGTTCCTATTATTGTTGTTGTAGTTATTGGTATTGTAATTATTATTGTTGTTTCTATTAAAATTGTTATTACTATAACTGTAGTAGTTCCTGTTTTGATTAATATACCTTCTTCTTTTAAGGTTTTATGTATTATTTCAACAACTTTTTTGAAGCAGTTGATATCTTTATAATTGCCAGTAAAAGTGGGTATGGATTTGGAGGCTGTTTCTTAAAATCCATTTTTGGTTGTATTATATTATCTGTTTTGCTGGTGTTTATGTCTTCTAGAAATTCTTTGGTTTTTTCACTTTCTAACAGTTCATTTGCTGTTTTATATTTCTTTTTAAATGTTCCTATTTTATTTAATAAATCTGGTTGCTCCGGTTTTGTATCAGTTTCTGTTATGGTGCGGACTCTAGTTCTACAATTTTCTAACTCTTCTAGTTTGGTTTCAATAGTTTCTTTTTTGGAGGTTTTGCTGCCTAGTTTTTCGATGTTAGAAATTATCCTATCTATGATCTAGAGATGTTGATTTCATGTATCCTTTCTATTAAAGGAGTAAAAATAATATATTTAAGTTTTTAATGTTCTTTTTTTTTTTTTTTTTGTATCTACACCTCTATGTTCGTAATATTTTTTTTTTTTTTTTAAGTAGTGGTTTACGTGTATGCATATTTCCATATGATTCCACATGAGACATCTTATTTTGTCGCCACGCAAGGATGTCTTATTTTGGGGTGGTACCTGTCTGCTCGGCTTCAAACCGCCAAGTCAATCTCCTTCTTATAATGCCAACCAGATCGGCAGGATGTAGTCCTTAGCTAATAGGCGGGTGGGGCGCCTTTTGGTTTAAGCGAGTAAAAGGCTAGTTTGAATTCTTGATAACAATTGAGTTTTTATTGAAAGACATGTACTATTTATACTTAATTCTACAGCTGATTTTAAGCTAACGTAATCATAATTATTTTAACTAGTGCGTCTAGCATCGTATTGCATTTCGTAATGCAACACTCAGCCAGTTGAAGTGCGACATAATTTTTGTTTTTCTTTTTGTCATTTGTATCTGTAGAAGTCACAGATCAAACTTTTTGCAAACACCTAATAGGAATGACAACTTTACGGCCGCACTGCTTTATATTTGTCTCGGGAAAGTTCTGAAAAGCATTAATTAAAAATCAAATGTTTTGGCATATTAAATTTTGTAACTAATCTAACTATTTAATTTGCGTCGGGTAGTAATAGTACGTAATCATGTGGATCACCTCAACTACCGTGTAGCAAATGCACAATACAAACACCGTCAAATCTGTGCGGTGGGCTAACTTAAATTACATGGTCACGAATATAAGCTTAGTTGATAGTGCACCAAGGATAATAGAAATCGAATAAATGCTTGCCAAACCCACAAGTTCTTTCGTGTAATTTTATGTTGACTACAGGTGATCGTAAAGCGAAAATATTTAACAAGATGACGTGTTAGCAAGGACATCCGATAAACGATAATAACAACAACATAATAGGCATTTTCCCGTCGGTATTCATTACAAAGTAACTACAAAATCAACAGCAGAAACAGTAGTAGCCGAAAACAATTGAAAACAATCGTCGCTTTTGGCTAAATTAGAGTAGCATAAACAGCACTGATTAAAATAGCAACAATATGATTATTTTGTTGTCACATTGTCAAAGGTAATAACAATGTTCAAATACAAAGAGGAGCACTTGGACTGCCCGACAATGTTCTGGAATGGGAAGGGATTTACACATAATATGGTTTACCCCCTCCTTAAACTCAAGTTACTTTCCCTTATCCTTTTCATTTCAAAATTTCTCCTTTACGGGAGTTTGTTGACCTTACGTCGCCAAGTCAGCTCTTGGTACTGTGTACTTTTCTCTTATCGATAGTCAGTAGAGTTCTAGTTATTAAGTCATTGACCAGTAATCAAAGTCCTATTATTACTTTAATTAATAAAACCGCTATTTACCCAAATGCCCGAAGCTAGTAAGAGCACTAACATTAATGTAGCCGATCGCGTGTTAGTTATGCGGATGCGAAAGAACGCTATCTCCAACTGGTCCCGACCCGTCTAAGTTTGTAAAAGAAATATATAAAGAAGTATCCTTCTCCCCTAGCCCCTTTGGCTCGTGATTACCCTGCCACGTGAACCTAATCACCACTACCTCAGAGAGCAATGTTTGTACCCACACTGACACCGAACACGCCATAAGAAGCCTTAAGAAATATTCTATTGGTTAGCACCTTCAAAATGTGCATGCTCTATCTATTTATATTACCCTTCAACATTTTGGTTCCTACTACCAACGTTGAACCTATGTTGAAACAAATTATTTTGCCTATAAGTCTCTAATAAAAAATTCATTCCCAAGGGCAAATCTCGAAATGAAATTTCTGAAAAGGAGGTTTTTTAACAAAAAACCAAGTACGTTCTCAGACTGTTTATATACAATTTATCAAAAAAATTTGGTCTAAAATCTAACATTCATTCTACTGACTCTCAACGTGTGTTGAATTTACACGCATGAACTGCACATATAACTTCCACGTACTTAGAATGGATAGAGAAAAGAGAAGAATTGGAGGTGCTGTCCTAATTGGTATTACAGTAGTCGTTCAGTCTTACTTGCAACAACTTCCGACTCGCGTAAATATTGAGTTCGTTCCACGGCGGAGAAGGGCTTTACTACTTATTCGTGTATACCCGCAAATGCAGATATTTCTATTAATATGAGATATCCAGGATTTATGTCGGATATCGCTCAAAGGGCAAAGTCGTCGGATATGGTAATAGTGCCGAGGGTTTTAATTTTCAATATATAACTTGCTGTCTCAGTGCCAATGTCAACTTCAATGTAATCAAGTGCCAAATTATAATAGGGGAATCATGGGTCTTTGTTTTACAAATTTCTCGAAAATACTTGTTAAGGGTTGTCTACCTTTTAGGTTAGCGGAAGATGTAATGTATCCTCTCAACGCTTGCCTGGCAAATCTAGGAAAATTGGTGGCTCGATATAGCATACTTCCTTCCAAAATATGCCTTTAACAAATGTAAAACACTGCCAACTGCCTTACCTGCGGTAAGGTTCAGCTATAGAAATCACCAATAACTTCAACCAATTTTCGAATTCGTCCATCATTTTCATTTTCGGTTTTGTACGCGTAATTCTCCATTTGTTTTTAGCAAAAGATATTGCTGCAAAAAAGGTTGTGTCATACACAAATGCATACCAAAGACAAAAGTTATAGGAAATCAAGCAGGTGCACTTTTTTTTGGATATAAAAAAAATTTTTGGTGGATTAAAAGGAAAGGAAATCTGACGAGTTATGTCAAATAACAACACCGCACCCGAAAACGGGAATCGGTACAGATCGAAGTTGCGAGTGAACCCCTAAGTCATTGCAAACATGCAAAAGCTTGGCAAGCGGTAACAGTAAACAACACCAGTTAATTTTCGAATCATAGTGAGATGTTGAGATTGCAAGTTAATTTAATCCGCCATAGGATAAATTCGGCCATAAAGATCCATAAATTACGATTAACTAAGGGAAGCCCTTTACTAAAATAAGTATATAGATTGATAAGCATCAATTATCTTCATTTGTTAAATTTGAACGAACTACTAAACAGTTATACATATGCTACTATCTATTTTTGTAAAATTTTTCCCAGATAACAATGATTTCGAAATGGACACACAATATATAGTTTCAGAGACATATTTGATACAATTTATGAAAGTTCTATAGTATCCTATTCATATGGTCTCTTAAGACATTTTATATTTCCAATGTTAAAAAGTTCGCCCATGAATACTCAAGTCTTCACATGATATTTAACGGAGTCTAGGAGACGTCTCGTTGCAACAATGGGGCTAGCCATGTAAGACCGCGACAAGACAGTAGGCGCCAGTCATCAATAAAACTTAATCATGCAAGCAAATTTGCTGACGATTTTCGGCAAATAGGCTCTTTGAGTTACGCCAAGTCAATGCACAGCGAAATTGCTGTCGCTGGGAAATGTTTGCTGTTAGTTTCAGTGTTGAGTATAGAAGAGAAGAATAAGAAAAGTTACCACAAAGCGCTCTCTAGGGGTGGTTTGTAGCGAAAAACAGCTGTAAGAGAAAAATATAAATAATCCTAAATGTATTAGTCGTTTACTGCAGCTGTTAGAAACTGAATTATATTTTGTTTTGTTTTGGAAATTGTAGTTTTTCAATTATTGCTGCTGGCAAAAACACAACCAACTTCAGCGTATGACCCAACTAGAATAAAAAAATTAATTTCACCATCGGTAAGTCACAAAAAGAACCAATAATCCTATTAGGAACACGAATACTGTTAGATCTTTCTTTATTTCTTTTTCTCTCATTTATTCTCATTCTCTCCAAAAACCTTCACAAGTAAAGTTGAATGAATAAGTGATTTTTTCTACTTTTAAATAACGTCTTTATTAAAACCAAGTAGAAGAGAAGATTGTGAAGTGAACAACGCGCTAAAAAGTAGTAGAGACAGATTATTGGCAAATAATGCAATGAAAAGTGGCCTCAACTGCATGATATTTTGGAACATGGTTGCAAAAATTTATAAAAACTTTTATAAGCTACATGTTCGCTTATAAGTGAAAAATATGAGTAAATTGCACATTTTTAATGTAAAAGTTGAAAAATTCACTATTCGAAATCCATTCTGGCTGCACTAATTTGCGAAAATTTAACAGTGGGAAGTTATAGCACGTTTAAGAAAAAATGAACTATTTTTTATATGAAACCATTTAAACGTTTTTTTATTGAATTAGTATTTACTACTGGCGCAAAACATACAAAATAATTCTTTACCTTAAATATTGATACCATACATGGGCGCTGGATTGTTAACCCGTTTCACCAGCGGTTTATTCGGTGCTATGAAATCTCTTTAGAATAACATAGCATCGTAGAATTTTCATCTCACGATTTCAGGAAAGACCGAATTTAACCGAACTAACCGAAATTGCCCACCTTGACATTTTTCAACTTAAATATATAATTCACCTAATGGCCGCTTTTTCCCCAACATTCTGTGGCAATTTTTACCGCCTTATTCCTTCCTGTATTCAAAAAAATTGTACTTTGTACTTTGTACTCTCTCGATGCATGTTTTCAACAAGTGCCTTAAAGTTGGTTACCATCCTTAGTATGGAAAATTATTGATTCTAGAGACGGCATTAATTATTGCTGGAGCATTACAAAATTGTATGTACTACCTAGGTTATTGGAAGGAAGAACTACTAAGTTATTGGAAGCTTTATTTTTTACGAGATTATCAGCGGCTATAACGCCACTATTAGCACCTTGTCAACACGGCTGATTTAAAGGCAGATCAACATTGTACAGATGGATGTGGTGTGTACGGATTACTCAAAAGCATTTGATAGAGTGAATCGTGAACGTTTGATCTTTAAGCTTCGTCGACTATGCGAGTCGTACACAAGGATTTAACGCGATGTACTCGCGGGAAATCCTGGTTGTATCGGGAATTCCTAAGGGGAGTCATTTGAGCTCTATATTGTTTATTTTATACATCAACGACCTTCCCTTCGTGCATCGGCTTTTCTAAAATTGGTATGTTTCCGGATGATGGGAAAATGTACACTTCTGTTATTTCAGTACTTGACGCTGATGAGGTGCAATCTATTCTATTGCTGACATGGATTCGTTGTTTGGTAATACTGTTTATTAATATTGTAGTGTTGTTAATTTGTTTGGAAATAAACGTGTTAATTTGTATTAAATTGTCTTTCGGGGGGTGCTGCCGTCAAGCAGTCGTCACCCGTATTAGGAACGATAGGAATCACAGCCAACGAATTTGTTTAGAAAATGTATATTATGTTCGGATGAGTTTTTTCACATTGATGTGTATTCAAATTCATATGTAATAAAGTAAAAATCAATTTGAAAATACTCATCCGACAATAATACACATTTATGTAAGACAATGAGATTGAGAATAAACAACAGAATTAAAACGTGAAAAAGAATAACGGTACCCGTTGCACTAATCGAGGCAATTTCGTATAGAGAATATTAAATGTAAAATGAAGAAGGAATCTGCCAAGAACTTGATAATAGCACAGTCTAATTCAAGAACTACGCCCAGCAGCAATTTCAAAGAACGAAATATCGCAAGCTGGATAAGAACTAGAGAAGTTGTTTTAAATAAATTTTTAAATAACGGACTTTTTTGTTTAAGTTTCTTAAATATATTTATTTAATTACTTTGTTATTGATTAGAACATCATTGCAGCCACATTGGCTTTTACTGCAAAATATTTTTAACGTTTATTACACCAAATGGTATACGTAAAGTGATACAGTATTAATTCTGAGTCTTAAAAATAATTTTTGGAAATACTTAAGGCGAATTTAACTACAAATTATTCCCCAAATTCGTTACCCCTTAAAACTCTTTAGTTATAATTCGACACTAGACTTCTTCGGACAACATCTATAATTAATAAATAAACAATCGAAGTACTTCTGAGAGATATTAAAGCAAGAAAACAAATCAGGTAATAATAACGATAGCTTTTTTTACAATATTCGTTTACGACAAAATTACAAGTTTTTGTACATATTTATAGTGTATTCAAATTTTACGATCGGCATTGATAAGTGATACGAACGCTTGCTCAAATGGACGATAACTACGTGCCAATTTGTTAGCAACTCCTAACAGAAATTTTCATAAGTGTTTTTCATCACTTAGCTGAAGCACATTTATTTTATGCAGCAGAATTTAACAAGCACATAAAAAAGAATGTATAATATCAAGCGATATTAGCGAAACTTCATACCCACAACTTTGGAAGTAGGAATCAGCTCAAACTTGGCCAATTAAAACACGCTACTAATTAATTTTACTATTTCGATATCACATCAATAACGACGATAAAACATTTATTTGCTTTTAAAAACATGTGCGCCTGGCAAATATCTTGTGTATGAACTAATACGTGTTTGCGAAGCAATGAAGGAAACAAAATCGTAAAAATAAACTCTTTTTCTTTGTTTATTTTATCACATCATAATTAATTTCGCCTGTGAAATAAATTCAAAGACTAAATTTTTAGAGCATCAGCATTGAAGGCTATCGGCTTAATGAAAATTTTAACGCACTTGAAACTTGAACCCACGAGTTGTTAATCGAGATCCTTAGTAGATGAAATTTTAATGGAAACAATGGAGATTTAGTACGCGCTAAGAGTTTGTGTCACAGTAGAGAGTATTACAAACTTCTGCTTTCTTGTTAGTGCTAAGCAAGCTTTTAAATAAAATAGCCATATGACTCCTAAATTGTTTACGGAACGATTTTCACACGTGGTCCGCGCCTCTGCAAAGGTAATTGTTAAATGAACGCTACTGAGAAAATAACAAAATGATTAGAAAACTACAAACTACAAAACAAAAATAGAAATACAAGCATAAGTAAAACAAGAAACCATATGAAAATGTTATAAGAAATTTAAAAAATATTTTGTTGCTGCTATTTTTGTCGTCGTAAAGGACGCTAAAAGCTATGAGAAAAAGCTAATTTCATTACTCTCACCGACGAATTTGCCACAAACCTGCCCTGTCCATATACACAAGACACTAAATGCTTAATATTGCAATAATGCTGCTAACGAATGTTGCTAATGAAATGTTCGATCTTATATTCATAATGATTTACTTTTGTTGCTAATGATATGTTCGAATTTATATACCCAATGTATATTCATTCAACATGTATGTATAAGATTACACGTTATTGGCATACGTTGCAATAGCAGAATCGTATCAAATATAATAAACGGTGGAGTGATCCGCTATTCCTTACCGGCAAAAAATATACTACTTTTGGCTATATAAATTTGCGGACATCTCGTTAAAAGAAGGAACGCCACAGTTTCAAAGACCACAACCCGTTGACTACAGGTTTTATCTCTAAAACAAAGAAAGGCACGTGAGAGACTAGAAAATTACAATTTTTTTCCCAACTGATAGGTGATATCAAAAATGTTTTTGGAAAAACCAATATGGCGGCGGATACTCTCTTACATGGATTGGATATCGAATTAATCTTACAGTCAGGCCTAAATTTTAGAAGCCCTTATAATGAACAACAGAAAGATTCAAATTTAGACAATTTAGCTAAAAATAAAAGCCAAAACTACATTTTATTCAATATATTTAATTTCCAATTTCTTTTCGTGAAGACAGTTCCTAATCCATGACTGTTTTCGACAACTTGCACCACTTATGACATACCATTACTAAAGCTATGCGTCGACTCATTAACAAACACTCATCTTTAGCCAAATGTGAAGAAAAAGCTTATTACAACGACATTGCAAAATTTAGAACGTCAAAAAGCGAGGGCATATGCACACACAGTCTGCAGTAATTAAGATCGATATTCTAAAAGGGTAGATTTTAATAGACAGCGTCGGCGCGCTGTCCGAAGTGACAGATAAAATGCGTTCTGACCTCGTAGACCGTTTCACACGCTAGTCTGGCGCATGTCCACTCAGAGATATCAAAGCGTTCCACAAACTTTTCACTAATTACATGACACGTTTTGGTGGTCCTGCAACCATCACTATCGATCAGGCAGCAGTTTAAATCAAAATTATTTGATTAAGTTGCCAAATTCACCTTACCACCCGCAATCAAATAGCATAGTTGAGAGATTTCATAGACAACTGAAACCGATCATATTAGCCAGAGAAAACAAATGGTTCGACGAAATCCCAATAGCTCTCCTAGGTCTTCGGTCAGTCTATAAAGAAGTTATTTCTGCAACGATAGCGGAGACGGCCTACGGACAAACCATTGCCAGCTTGCCAGCAGAATATTCCGTACAATTCCATGCAATTGTCATCAGTTTTTAAGTAGGGTTATGTAGCATTTCAAGAATGTACAGTGAAGCATTCGACATCATAAGAATCCTGATTGTGGTTCATATGTACCCAAAAATTTAAAAACATGTAAATATGTTTTCGTCTGAAAAATAAATAAACACTGCAGAAATGTATCTAAAATATTTCATACCCAAAGTAAACGACAAAACCAAAGCATTTTCAATAGGCAAGCTTAAACCAGCCAAAAGAGAAAACGCTACTCTATCTCACATCAATAAATGATACAAACATGTCACGTTTAACGTCCTAACATTGAATACGTCTGGAGAGGTGATATAAAAAATATAATTGAATTTGCATTTTCTCAAAGAAAAATATAATTGAAATATAAAGCAATTTTGATGAATTTAGGTACACTTAACTGTTTTGGGCGCTATTGAAAATCGTTCGCGAAGATTTTTTGAAGTTTAGTAATAGTATTTTGGTATTCCAACTTGATGTGAAAACGGTGCATCGGAGCGGTCAATTTTTTTGAGCCCATTGTCATATAGTCGCCTTATGGTAACTGAATCTTTATATGGTAAAAAGGACTTATTTGCAATATCATCCATAATAATAATTAACCTTCTCGAATTTGCACTGCACTGGTCCATAAGGGTTGCAATGAAAAAAGTCCTTAAATGTCAAAAAGGTATAATTTGTAATATTTTGTTGTGAAAATTGGTCCCTAGTAAATTAACTATAGATAATTCGGATCACATAGGTCTGTTTTGTAGACACCGTTAATATAAACGCTGATGATGAAGATGAAATCGCTAACCTGTTTGAAATTTATAAAGAAATTTATCTCTCCGTTTTATCAAAAAATAATCTAAGTTTGGTTATCCTATCC
The DNA here is from genome assembly GCA_001077435.1 of Glossina morsitans morsitans. Taxonomy (NCBI): domain Eukaryota; kingdom Metazoa; phylum Arthropoda; class Insecta; order Diptera; family Glossinidae; genus Glossina; species Glossina morsitans. The sequence continues at coordinate 31,098 of CCAG010008543.1, forward strand.
GTGCAAGTTAGGATACCACGCATTTATTGTACTCTTATATGTAAATGCTGCTCACACATGCTTCAATCTCTGCAGAAGGGACTTCTTTTAATTGTCTTATGTGATCTTAAATGTTATCCAAATGTAAGACGGAAGGTGTGAAAATTCACCGCTATTAAGCTCTTACCAAAGTAAGAGTTTTGATTGATGGAAATAAATTTTAATATTCCAGTAGGCGTTTCCAGATACTGTAAGCCAACCGTTTGCCCCAACCCTTTGCGCGTCGTCTGCGTAAACTTGAATGACCATCTATTCTCATTGATGTACAACGATAGACTTTTAATAAGAAAAGTAACTTATTGCAGCATTTGCGCTACTGCGCATGTGAAATAAATAATTGAAAATTAGTCGTGCAAAAAGCCCCGCTTATATTTAGTGAGAAGGAATTTCTTAAATCACAGGTCAGTACAGAGCCTCAGTGGAAATATTCTAATTCTCGAACCCATTGTCTCTCGCGCGTTTTTTTGCGGTCTCGGAGAGTATTTGTGCTCTTTACCGCTTGTGGTCTGCAACACCCAGAAGAACCTAAGATATACCCACTTCTTATTATATCTAAGGGTATCTGCTCGTCTGTCGGTCTGATGTCTGTCCACGTATTGTTGTGTTCAAGCTGCAGGTCGCAATTTTTGAGATATTCTGATGAAACTTAGTACTCATATATTCTTTAGGCCAAGGACGAAAGTTATTGAAAATAATTCGAAACTCGCTGCGTAATAGTATTAAGACGTTCTCAGTGGTTCGGCAGTGGTAATATTGTGAATACTTTCTCAAATAACGGAATTGTCTTATTGTCTCATTTGTAAGTTATTTGTTATTTGTGTAAAGTCTTATTTAACACATAACGTTTGACTTACCACTTATAAGCACATACCACTTAAAACCGTTGTAAGAATTTTTCGTAGAGATAGTGTTAAGATTCTTTTTCAAATCACTGACAACAATCTTTTAAATATCTTGCTCTCAATATTATTATACAACACACTTATGAAAATATATATTTTCTTTTAACAGGTGCATGTACAGGTGCAGGTATGTAATTAGTAATTACTTTGCGTGGCCACGAGAAGTATTTAAACAAAAAAAAACAAAAAATAGATAAAAAATGCATGAGAGTTTATTTTCCCAATATGCTATGCAACACCGCTGTGACCTGGACCATAGTGCTTCCCTTGCGCTATTGGACAATATCAATTCCTATATCAAATTCCTAAAGCCACCAGCGTACAATTCTTAGAATCAGTTCCTCTTGACTCCAAAAAATAAAAAAAAAATGACGTAATAATATACATACATTTTACAAAAATCATAATACTTATTTGGAAAAGTTGAATTTGGAACATTAGAGAAGTTCAGCAAACCATCCAAACCATAAGGATCCTCAGGTAAACTGAAAGGTAGACAACGATTAACACTAATCTCAGGAAAATTGGCAAAGCAAAGATCAAGCAGTCTACCATTGCAATTATAAGTACGGTTGTATTGAACTAAATTATGATCAAATAAATCATTAAAGAACACAACAGCTTTATCATATGTTGAAGTAGGAATCAAACAGTCAGAATTATCATATGTTACACCAAATGACTTGAGGCAGGTTGAAGGCTCCCAACACAACGACCAAATCGGTGGGTCTAGACTGCTTGGCCAATTCACAAATGAGAGCAGCCTGTTTTTTATATATGAAGATATCAGAATTTGAAGGAATATAGGAGCAGGTTATATATATAAATAGCTGTTAATTAGGCATTTTCGCTCCAATGGCGTTAAATTCAACGTCAGAAAAATTGAGAAATTCTATTGAATAGGACGGGATTAACGCAGATATGGCAATTAATACACCGCCACCAATCAATCAATCTTTGCACCATGTACGACATGGTAAAACAACGTTTGATTCATGTATGCACGGTGCAAAGAGGAGTAGATAAGCTGACAAAAACAGTGGTTTGCCAACGGCAATATGCCAAAAGAATCAACAGTTCCAAGATGCACTTATTCATTTCTCAAACTCAAGAATAAAAGACAACATTTCTGCATGTATAAATGCAAGAATTGTGAATTCATAGTGGAAATCCATGAGATGGGCCCCATGTGGGGTTTCACATTTGTGCAACGGGTGAACGTCTTAAAATCCTCACTACAAGGGTAAAACGCATATATCTCTTTAAGATGTAATCGTCGATGTGCGAATTGACCGTAAGACAAAAATTTAAAGCCCTCTCCCTATCTCGCAAACTAATTAGTTTAGTAATGACGTGCGCCTCTACAATCTCCGATATTCTTCAATCGGCATCTCGATACCAAGACAGGCATTGGGGATTTACGGGCAAACTGTTACACCGTGGCCCCATGGAGGGGAGTGGTCAAAGCAATGTGTTTCATTGGGAATAGTTTTAGTATGTAGGCGCTATTGAGAGCGAATCGTGCACGCTGTCGACATGGGCAATTAGCATTTTTGGAACTTTTCTGCGCCAAGCTCGCATAGCGAAAACAACATACACACAACCCTATATGTATATGGATACGCACATACATAAATACATACATATATATATACAAGTAACAAATAAACAAATAAACAATGGTACAAACATAAACGCATTAAAAATACACACATGCACATATATACATTCCACACATACACTCCACATACATCAAGTAATCCAGCATGCACACGTCAAGTAATCATACATGCGTACAAATGATTGATTACGAATTAAATTCGGTATAAACAATATTAAAACTACAATGAGAAAGAAGAAACCTCGTTTTCTTCTTTGTGGATTTGCCCGCTTATTAGTTATGTTAAAAAAAACTCACAATGCCGCTTATTGAACCAAGGCAGCAGATCTACTATGAGCCGGTGCGTTCATCTACATTTGCTCGCCTTACTCCAGTGCTCTTGTCAATCCTTTACCAGTCTGCTACCGGACGTGTCATCCGGCAAACTGTGAAGTTCAGCTGTATCCACGCCGTCCGATTGGTATCATACCAGCGATAACCAATGCCTCATCTTCCTAGACCGTACGATATGCGGCGCAAACCCACAGGGCCGGTATCCTGTTTGGATGCCTGTTGATATGACGGCATATCGAGCGCATTTTTTCACACTTATATCTCAGCTACAACTTCTGCCATTAGCTTTCTACAATCTGGCCTTGGGCCCCACAGGCCTGGTAATAAGCGCGCCAGCAACTTTGGTACCTCCGCTGCCTTCCCGCCCTTGTGCTGCTGTTTATATAATGGTGATTTAACTCAAAGATATTATGTAGTGTTTTATGACTGTATTCTAGTATCTCCCACTTTAATTGTAACTTTTTTAGCTTCTTCCCTGAGGTTACTAATACGGCTTCTGTGCTTCTCTGGAAGATGTTAATCCAGTGACTGCAGCCTCTGGCCTCTGCACCTTTTAATCATATTGGCAATTCTATTTGCTGTAGCGGTATCTTCCTCTAAATTCTTTCCTTAGCCGACATGAATCTAATATTATTCCTTACCTCTTCCATTGGCATATATGCAAACATAATTTTCTGGGAACAAGATGCCGACTATATTCGTTCCAAACTCTGGACACATTGGTTGGTTTAAATGTTTAGCTTCTTCATAACCAATTTATATGCCAAGTTCTGCCTTTTCCAAGATATTACCCAAAAAGCCACTTCTTTAGCGATTCCAGTTGGTACCTCTGAGATGCCGTTTGATTGTTGTTCTTCTACGTAGTAGTTGCATTTTCTTTTCTTTATCTATCGGCCGTTCGATGGAGGATTGACAAGTACAGCTTATTTATTAAACGTCGCCCTAAGCTACGCCACTCTGACCGAATCCCTAGACAGCGGAGAGTGCTTGTACTACGGCTTGATATTCTAAGATGTTACGTGAATGCACAGGGCTGTGCTATTGCAGCAGTGAAACAATGATTGGCCACGTCCCTTCTGTTTTCTGTTTTTCTCACCTTTCTTTTGTAGATACATTTGGCTGCCACTAACCGACCCCCTACTAAATAAGAAAGCGGGCAAATCCACAAAGAAGAAAACGAGGTTTCTTCTTTCTCATTGTAGTTTTAATATTGTTTATACCGAATTTAATTCGTAATCAATCATTTGTACGCATGTATGATTACTTGATGTGTGCATGCTGGATTACTTGATGTATGTGGAGTGTATGTGTGGAATGTATATATGTGCATGTGTGTATTTTTAATGCGTTTATGTTTGTACCATTGTTTATTTGTTTATTTGTTACTTGTATATATATATGTATGTATTTATGTATGTGCGTATCCATATACATATAGGGTTGTGTGTATGTTGTTTTCGCTATGCGAGCTTGGCGTAGAAAAGTTCCAAAAATGCTAACTGCCCATGTC